>APFE031118902.1:331380-351759 GCA_000404065.3 Pinus taeda | reverse complement strand
GTTATCCAGGGATTCTTAACTGCCCCTAGATAGAGCTCATTTTCCTTCCCTCTGTTAAGCTGATTGAGAGATTCTTAATTGCCTCTCATTCCTTAAATTTCACTCCATCTCTTTAGCTTGAAGGTTGTTTCATGTGCAGCTACCTTGCTTCAGGTTCCCCTTGTGATCAAGAAAGCATACCTGCGGTCCTACTCCTTGACTCCATGCCCAATGGTTTGAAACTTATCACTCTATGCATTGCCTCTCTGCTTGAAAGCATCTTCCTTCCATTCAAACACCATCCAAACATAAACAAAACCCATTGAACCCAATAACTAGCCTAAAATCATCATCAACAAAGCTAAATCATCAAGAGAGAGCCCTCTCTAATTGTAGGTGGGCTAGAACCTACAATCCAAAGATTGGTTTGTGGTTACCTCGGTCGTATCCCTTCAGGAGCTTAGGGACAACCTGAGTGATAACACACAGGCTGCACGATGGTTGTAAGGGCGGTTGAAGGTGCGGGTGGAGGGCGTTCTAAGGCGCCCGCCCACCGGACGTGGAACAGGTTTTGGATTGCGGTTAGTGTGGGTTGTGCACAGGCGCGCCCGCCCGTTTGGGCAAAGGAAAACTTGCGTTCAGTTGTATATTGTATTTTGGTTGAAGTTGAGGTGAGACAACTCGGGTGAAACGCTGGTGGAGCCTAGCTCCGGTCATTGTACAAAATCTTCATATATATAATAAAAGAAGTTATCTTGCATATGATTGTATTATTGTTGTTGTTCTATCATGTTGTTATTAATGGTTTCTGCACATTAATATAATAATTCATGTTTATGATGAATGTTGAAGGCGTAGTTCGTAAAGTAAGCTAACAATGAAAGATGTTAACTACTTAGGCGGTGCCACACCCGGCCAATTTAACGAAAAAAGAATTGGGGGCGTGACAAGTGGTATTAGAGCAGGTTCACAGGTGGTGAATTCGTTGCTTGATGATGAACGCAGAGAACAGACATGTATGCGGGGAAAAGTTATGGAGAAATCGTGGATGAACAGTCTGGGTTTCGTGGACTTGATGGTTCACGGCAAGACCATTCAAGCTCTGGTGGACACGGGGGCCACTCATAACTTTATGACGACACGATTGGCAAAATAGGTTGGACTGATGATCTTCCCATCGAATATGGAAGTCAAGGTAGTGAACTCTAGAGCTAAAGTGGCGGGTTTGGCACACGAAGTGCCTGTGTAGATAAAAGACTAGAAGGGTTAGTTGGACTTCACGGTGATGGAGATGAACGACTTCGATGTGATACTCGGACAGGATTTCTTGAAGGGAAACAGGGCTATTGTTGTCCCCTTCTGTGATGAGGTGGTGCTAGTTGGACAGTCTCAAACTTGGACTTTTCCCACTCATAGGCAAAGGAGGGAAGTCAAGGTGCAGCATGTTTCTGCACTAAGTTTGGAGAAGGCTATGAAGGAATCAAATATGGAGACATATGCGGTGATGTTCAAGGGAGTCGAAGGTGATGGAGTGGGGACGCCTATTCCAGCCGAGATTTCTGAGGTGCTGACCCAATATGCAGATTTGATGCTTGATGAGCTGCCGAAGAAACTTCCACCAAGGCGTGCAGTGGACCATAGCATTGAGCTTGAGCCAGGAAAGCAACCCCCGGCTAAAGCACCTTATCGATTGTCAGGACCTGAGTTGGAGGAATTGAAACGATAGCTAAAGGAGTTAGCTGATGCAGGTTTCATTAGACCTTCAAGGTCTCCTTATGGAGCTCTGGTATTGTTCCAGCGGAAGAAGGATTCAAATGAGCTACGGATGTGTTGTGATTACCGTGCATTGAACAAGCAGACGGTATGGAACAGGTATCCTTTTCCATTGGTTGTTGATTGCTTTGACAAGCTTGCGAAAGCCCGAGTGTTTTCCAAGTTGGACTTGAGGCATGGGTATCATTAGGTGTGGATAGCTGAAGGAGACGAGAAGAAGACCGCGATAGTAACAAGGTATGGAAGCTTTGAGTTCCTTGTTATGCCATTCGGGTTGTGTAATGCTCCTGCTACGTTTTTCACTTTGATGAATGATGTCCTACGACCATACTTGGATTCGTTCGTAGTAGTATACTTGGATGATATAGTGGTGTACAGTGACAACATGGAGGATCATAATAAGCACTTGGCGATGGTGTTCGAGGCACTGAGGACAAACCAGTTGTTCTTGAAGAAGTCTAAGTGTGTGTTCGCTCAGGCCGAGATTCCTTCCTTGGGCATATTGTTAGTCAAGGGTACATATGGATGGAGCCGAGCTGAGTGAAGGCGATCGAGGACTGGGTTGAACCGAAGAATGTCCATGAGGTCAGGGTGTTCTTGGGCATGACCAACTACCAACGAAAGTTTGTAGATGGGTACTCCAAGGTAACATCGACACTGACAGACCTATTGAAAAAAGACAAGAGGTGGTGTTGGACGGATAAATGTCAAAAGGCATTTGATGACTTGAAGACAAGGATGGTTATAGCACCAATACTGAAGTTTCCTAACTTCGAGAGACCGTTTGAGGTACACACTGATGCTTCAGATTTTGCCATAGGAGGGGTTCTTATGCAGGATGGGCATCCGGTGGCGTATGAGAGTCGGAAGTTGCGGGATAGAGAACGAAGGTATCCGGTTCATGAGAAGGAGATGACTGCAATCATTCATTGTCTTCATGTGTGGAGGCATTACCTGATTGGGAAGTCGTTTGTTGTCAAGACTGACAACGTTGCAAAAAGTTATTTTGCATCACAACCGAAGCTTTCTGCAAAGCAAGCTCATTGGCAAGACTTCTTGGCAGAATTCAACATGACTATTGAGTATAGACCGGGAAGGCACAATGCGGTAGCAGATGCCCTTAGCAGCAAGGGAAAACTTGCAGCATTGGAAGGTGAAGACCGAGCAGCAAGGAGCAGGAGTCGAATTCAGATGTCAAAAGAGATGCAGAATAAGCTCAAGGAAAGTGTTGAAACTGATACTTTGGCCCAGAATATAGTGAAGTAGATAAAGGAGGGGAAGACACGAAAGTTCTTTCTACGGGATGGGTTCTTGTTCTTTGGAAACCAACTCTATGTTCCAAAATCATCTGGACTCAGGAGGCACCTTTTGAAGGAGTGCCACGATTCTCCATGGGCTGGCCACCCAGGGCAGCGTTGTTCTTTGGCATTGTTTAAGAGAGGATTCTTTTGGGAGAATATGCAAGAGGATGTGGAGGAGTATGTACATACGTGCATAATTTGTCAATAGGACAAATCAGATACTCAGAGACAAGGAGGATTGTTGCAGCCTTTACCAATTCCTGAGAGGCCATGGATGAGTGTCTCGATGGACTTCATCACTCAGTTACCACAGGTTCAGGGATATAATGGAATCATGGTCGTGGTTGATCGTTTTTCCAAGTATGTTATCTTTGGACAACTTACATGGTTTTTCAATTCTTGTATCAGTCATGGTCAATTCATGGTCAAGTCATTTTTATGTTTTAGAGTCTAAGTCATAGGGTTAGAGTCTCATGTCCATCTTCAAATAAAGTTGGCAGTCTCATTCCATGTCCTAGAAGCCTCACCATGTGTTTAGAAGTCATATATCACATAATTTTGGAGAAATTTTGAAACTAGCTACGAATCCATGTTTTCGTAGCGCAGAAAGTGTAATAATCATATTTTGCGCTACGAAATCAGTGTTTTCGTAGCGCGCTACGAAACCCCTGAAGCAGCCTGTTTTAGCAGAAAAACTGTTTTTACTAGTTAACTTCCAGAAGCTTTCCTGAGCAGATGAGAACTCAATTTTTCAAACTGAAAGAGGTTTTTCTTCCTAACATGCTGAACTACAAAAACCTCTTTCATTTTCTTCAAATCCATTCTGAGGTGGGAGGAATTTATGGTTAAACCTACGCTACGAAACTGCTGAAAGTCAAGCTTGGTCTTCTGATTTAGCAGTCTTTTTCAAGATCAGTGTCTGGTCACATGAAAAGGTATATTGGAATTCTAAAGGAGGTTTCTATTCATCAACTCTCCAGCTACAACAAAGTATCTCACTTTCTTCATAAGTATTTTCAGTTGGGAGATAATAAGCTTTCTTTGAAACCCAAAATTGAAATAACGGATTTTACCTGTTTGACACGTGTTTTTCAAGGATATATTTTGGACAGTTGGAGAAGTATTTTAAGAAACCAAGAGAGGTTTTTGTTCTAGACATCATGGAATACAAAAACCTCCTTCAATTTTGAAAAATGTGTCATGGATGAGGAGATAAAGGTTCTTTCCCACGTGCCATTGTCAGTGATCCTAAACCTAAAAACAGGGAAACATGTTCCCTAATTTCTAGGGTTTGTCTTGAGCAGTCAGATGACCACGTGGGAGGCTTCATCAAATTCGACTTCTTGAGGATGAAAGTTGTCAAAGAATGCTCTAAATGCTTAGATAAAGTTGTTGTAATCATGATAAGGAGTTACACTCCTAGTTGTATTAGGTTTCTAGGACTGCCAGTTAGGTGTCATTTGCATTTAATAGTTAGTTTTATGTATCAATAGGTGTCATAGTAGGATGAATTCGAATTCCCCTCATGCTTGAGGAGGAATCTAAGTTATGTAAAGAGCTCTATATATAGGAGAAAGAGCAATGTAACCGAGGGTTGGAAAATTTATGAAAAAAACTCTGATATTTGGCTTATGTAATACTCTGTTTTGGTAATGCAAGTTTGGCTTTGCTTCTCAGGATTCATGAGGGATTTGATGTTCAGAATGTGTGGTATTGTTCTTTTCCTAATATTTGCAGTGGTATGAATTTGTAATCACTTAGAATTCACTTAAGGTGCTCTAACTTCCTATATACATTCATAGACTGTGTGGTCCTATTTGAGTTGGTATGTTCTGAATATGTTAAATGTTGAATGCCCTGACTTCTATGTAGGGTTGAGACCATTGTCTTACTGAAATGATGTTGACCCCATAAACCCAATGGATAGATTTTAATTGTGTTTCCACCATTCATATTTTATATTTGTTTCACAAGAGTTAGCCATCTTAATTACAATTGAAAAAATCATTAACCCTTTTGAGAGAGCCCTCTCAGGTTGAAGAGGCTAAGCTTCAGCCTAAAGTAGGTTTGAAATAGTTACTTGAAGTCTTCCTGGTCAGAATCCTTCCAGGATCTGGTTTTGAGATAACAGTTCCTACAAAGATGCCTTGTGGAGCTGAGCGGACTGCGGAGTTTTTCTTTAAAAACATAATGAAGTATTGGGGGACGCCATTGAGCATTGTGTTGGACAGAGATCCACATTTTATAGGCAGATTGTGGACCACATTGTTCAAGTTAGCCAGGACAGAGCTGTTGATGAGTTCGAGTTACCATCCGTAGACAGATGGACAGACCGAGAGGATCAACGCATTGCTTGAGGATTACTTGAGACATTATGTGACGGCTGATCAGAAGAATTGACCTGAACTCTTGGATATTGCTCAGTTCAGCTACAATATTCAAAAGAGTTCTGCGATGAGGTATAGTCCATTTGAGTTGGTGAATGGGCAGATGCCGGTTGCACCACATACCATAGTGACAGGAGGATTTTTTAGGAGTCCTCAGGCGAAGAAGTTCATGAAGGCTTGGGAGGAGACCTTGGAGTTGGCACGGTTGCACTTGCACGATGCTGCAAGGAGAATGAAGAAATATGTTGATCGAGGAAGACGGGATGCGCACTTCAGTGTGGGAGATATGGTGTTTCTCAGGATTACTGGGGAGCAGTTTCAGCGAGCCAAGGGGACTGCAAGCAAACTGACACGGAAGTATGAGGGACCATTTCGAGTGAAGAAAAGAGTGAGGGAAGTTTCTTATGGGCTGGAGCTTCCGCACCATATGCACATGAAGCATCTAGTTTTTCACATGAGTCAGTTGAAGAGATGCAGACTTGATGCTGATCATCCAGAGAGAGTTGAACCGTCAAGAGGACCAGCCGGGATTGTGGATCAGTTGGGATTGTGGAAAAGCCAGGACTGGAGTTGGATAAGATTTTGAGCTTCAGAACTACAGGGATTGGTTGCCACATGAAACGGGAGTATCTTGTCAAATGGAAGAATGCACCGGAAGAGGAGAGTTGGGAATCGGAGGACTCACTTTGGAGATGGAAGAAGAATATTGCGAAGTATGAATGGAAGATACTGAGGTAGTCGGGATTGTCGAGGGTGACAATGATTTTGAGTGGGGGAGGATGTAACGCCCTGCAGTCGTTGGGCGACTGGGCGTGCACGCCACCCACTCCACGATGCGACTAAGGCATGAAAGAAGAACCACGAGCGACCAAAGGCAAGGCATATGTGCGGATGAATTGGTGTTCATGGGTTTATAGGGCGAGTTGGAGGACTTGTCAAACGAGCCGACCATGGAGCGAGACAAACAAGGGCGAGCCAACCATATGGTGGCATTGCATAACGTTTGAGGACGCGTTGGTTGGAAGTATGTGGAGGGGTCAACCATGGGCACAACCTCCACATGACGAAGGGTATAAACATGTGATAGAGTTGGAGCATTCGGCCATCGATCATCACTCATCATCTTCCATCGCTCAAGCAAGAAGTGCGAGTAGTGCAGGGCCGCAGCAAAGGTGCAAGGGATGCGCCGGCTTGCCGAGCGGTGTACATGGGCTGCACGAAGGTTGTAAGGGCGGTTGAAGGTGCGGGTGGAGGGTGTTCTAAGGCGCCCACCCGCCGGACGTGGAACAGGTTTTGGATTGTGGTTGGTGTGGGTTGTGCACGGGCGCGCCCGCCCGTTTGGGCAAAGGAAAACTTGTGTTCGGTTGTATATTGTATTTCGGTTGAGGTTGAGGTGAGACAACCATGTGCTCTTGCACGGGTGTGCGCCCACCCCGGGTGAAATGCCCGTGGAGCCTAGCTCCCGATCATTGTACAAAATCTTCATATATATAATAAAAGAAATTCTCTTGCATATGATTGTATTCTTGCTGCTGTTATATCATGTTGTTATTAATGGTTTCCGCACATTAATATAATAATTCATGTTTATGATGAATGTTGAAGGCGTAGTTCGTAAAGTAAGCTAACAATGAAAGATGTTAACTACTTAGGCGGTGCCGCACCCGACCAATTTAATGAAAAAAGAATTGGGGGCGTGACAGCATGAGCTGAAAGGAAACCGTTCAAATAGTCGACGAAGGAAGGGATGAACGGTTGTAACGTACACCCCCACAAAAAGGTAAGGGCTAAAGGCAAGTCAAAAGCAAAAGCTAACGGTAAGTTAAATTCACATGACATCTCATTTTCAAAAAAGATTTTTTAATTGTATCATGAAACCATCCAAACCTAAATTGTTGTGCTCATGCTTGTTATTGATAATGAAAACATGAAAGAAAAAAAAATATATATATATATATATATAGATATAGATAAAAATATATATGATAATCTTATACCTCCTTTAATATGGATTGCTCCAAAAATACATATGATTTTTTTTAACAATACAATCAAAAGAAGGTAGAAATAAATACAAAGAACTTATGTGTGTTATCAAAGATCCTACTTAGTAGGAGCGCATTAAACTGGTTTATCTAATGTGATGAGTGAAATTTTACTATCTATTAGACATTAAGACCTAGAAAAGTGTGCGACGGTTGTTGAATTTGTTTCTATTTTTTGGATTAGTGAGAGTGGAACATAAGTAAAGGTTTCCATCCTATTGTTGCAGGACTACTAACACGTACATGTTAACGCATCTGATGTTTTTGGGTTTTAATGGGAATATATATAATATTTTAATGTGAATATTTATTATATATGTGTTCAAATTATTTGAATATGAATAAAGGTGGATTAAAATTAATTTAAAAAGTGTTTAAGAGTGTTGATAGAAGATAAATGTAGTAGTGCATGTTTATTTGTACATTAAATTTTATTAAATTGTCATTATAAAAATGAGTGACACTGAAGATTAAAGGCACACCTAGTGTATCGTTAATTTTTTATGATCCTCCTCGATCAAATACTATGTATAATATGGTGGTAGAAAACAGATTATAGTGTTAACTTTAATAACCAAGATTCCCAAGACTTACAATATTAATTAGTCATCGCAAACCATTCGAATTTAATTACAATATGCTAGTAGTTAAGTTGGATAAAATATTTATACCTTGTATATTGCGATAATAAAATTACGAAAGTGATTGTATTTATTGCCTTTTCTAAAATAGTGGAATTATAATTTTATATTTTTCCCACCACTTAAATTATAATTAAAATAATTGAAAAAAAATGATAAAGATTTTTCTTACCATTAATTTATAAATTTATGTAATGTTGATTTTGAGACCCAATGCTATTGTCTTTTGTAAAAATGCCCTTTATGTATGTTGAATTTAGGTTTTTTAAGTTTTAAAAACCAAAGTTTGCAAATTTGAGGATATTTAGAAGAAGAAGACAAAAAAAACTTACAAAAGTGTTTTGTGGGTTTGAAAATGAGTTTGATTTTCAATTTTTCAAATATTTGTATGTAAATTGATTAATCTAATGGAAGTTATAATAAATTTATAAAGGGATATTATATATATATATGAACGTGGAAAAGGATGGAAAATGAAATAATAATTGCAACTTTATAGTCTATCTACTCTTTTGGCCTTTACTCTTGGTGATTTAATTGTAATTTTGAAAAATATAATTTATATATAGTAATTATTTTGAAATATTGGCCATATTTTAGTTTTATTTTATTGAAATGTTTTTTGTCACGCTTTAACTAGCTATTAGGCGGTCTTTGAAATTAATGTGAACCATAGACTTGGTGAAGATTATTTTTCTTGTCCAATTTTGTGTATGTTGATAGTTACGGTTGCATCTATTTTTCCATGCATTGATCAAAAGGGGCAATCAATCATTTTGATATATATTTTTTTTATAATTCATAAATTAAAACAAGTAAGAAATCTCATATGTTAAGGAGAAGAAAAAACTTAGAATTAGTCTAAAATGGGAGGATGGCACCCTTTTATATGCTCCCTATAGTAGGACAATTGTCATAAAGGTGATAATGAAATTATGTTAGTAAACATGTATTGATGAGTCCATAAAGAAATCAATATGCATCTTACGTGCTTGATAATGTAAAACTAAAAGGTTGATAGGAATTAAAGAGACAATGATTGTTTGGCGAAGATGTGAGGAAATAGTGGTGCAATTTCATGGAAGTAATGAGTATAAATCTAAGATAGCAAGAAACTAGCCTTGAGAGAACAACAAACTTACTATTAGAATAACATGATGGAAAGAGATATATAAATAGACAACTATCTCAAGAAAGGAAGGAAACATTGACGATCAACTAATGAAGTTTAATAATAAAGAAGATCATTTCAATGGCCCTAAAGGGTATGATAACATTACACTAAAGAAGAGAATCCGTGATAAAATTGAGCAATTGAAGGAAGATAAGTTATGTTATTGGAGGAATAGTAGCAACATTTCAAGTGTAACAATTTCATGCATTTAGGAGAGGAGGAAAAGGAACCATGATGACTCAATGTGAAAAATCAAGGCCAATTTGATAATAGTTCCATCTTTGAAGCTACTAGACATGGAATATTAGGAAATTGAGACTAATGTAGAAAACAAAAATATATCTATGGGGAAGTGAAGGGGTGATTCTATCAAGAATAAAATTCTCATAAGGATATTGATGAGAGAATTGAACAACAAGATTGGTAAGGGTCATGGTGATAACCTATAGAATTTAAAAGTGTCAGGATTGGAAGTTGTGAATAGTTATAATTTGTAAGAAATGACAAGTGATAAACTAGGGAAATAATTCAAGGATAATGATGGTTTAATTGTTGGAAAAGGATATAAACTCATTACAAAATATTTTATTATTACCCTAACATTGCAAGTAAAGCACCGATAGGATATGTTTATAATTAATGTTTAAGAAAAGGGTTGGAAATCATATGAGTGTTTATGAAGATAAGTAAAAATCCAATGATAATATTGATATATCAACGGAGTGTGTGTTTCATTAATAAACAATTTTTTTTATATTGAGATGGTGAAACTTGCAAGTAAAGAGATTGTATCAAAACTATAGCACACTGATAACGTGGTTATGCCTATCCGGTAAATTTTGAACTTTCTTATTTAAAGAAGAGGAAGCGATTATTGAAAAGTGACTAATATATTCATGAAAACATGACACACATGTTATGGATGAAATAGCCTAGATACTTGATGATTGTTGAAAAATATTATTTCATAATTGTTATTCATTTTTATACAAACAAATGAAGTTGATTATTTTTCTAATAGTCATGACATGAATGTTTATGGTGTATTCTTGTTCTATATTTGATATGTATGATTCGCATATTATGTTGTTATGGTATGTGGTTCCATTTATTATGTGATGTCATGACATATATTTGATATAGAGATGTTGATGTTATAACTTATGATGGTATTTCATGATGTGAATCATGTAGTAATTGCATGTAGATTTTATGACATACAAGAGTATGTGTTTATTTACTATTCAAAATGTGGTGATTAACAATGGTGTTATGTTATCATGATGACATGCAAGAGGTTGCATGGGGATTATTTTCTATGATACATTGATGTTAAAACTAATGCATGGTTGCATGTTGAGATGTGGTGATTGACAGGAACTCCAGAACATGGGCCGAGAGGGCCGATTTATTTGATGATCTCGTGGGAGCCCATACTTGCGAGGGAGAATAGGTAACACCATATGGGCTAGGGACAAACTCAATCAACACTACATATGCCAATGGTTCTTTTGTCTTTTATAGCTCTTGATGGATAGCTCTTGAGCGGCTATGGGACCATCTTGAGGAGGCCAAGTGCCTGATATTGTAGGCTAGGTGCCTAGTATTGGATTGGGATGTCGAAGTCTGGTGGGGATGTAAGGACTTCGATGCCTAGGGTTGTGCGCCTTAGTAGTTGTGGAGGGAGTGGGCCAACCTTGGGAGATGCTCAGATTCATTGAGTATCATACCGGATGCCTGCCTTGGGGCAGATGAGGTCTGAGTCGAGCGCAAGCCTTGGAGCCAGCCTTGGACTAAGATACAGACCAAGGATTCTTATGCCTGGTTCCGAAAGGGAGAAAAAGGACAGAGATTCCTTGAGATTTCCCGAGTGTTGTGAAAACTTTCGATGCCTGCTAATTATACTAGTTCAGTAGAGGGTGTAGGGCAAACATGAAGTAATAAATAACTAAATAAATAAAATGTTAAATAATTCAACTTAACTTCGGAATGAAATTCTTTAAAGAAGGGGAGTATGTAATGTCCCCTAATAATAATAAAAATAATAAATAATATAACATAATATTAAATATATAAAAAAAAAAATAATAAACAATAAAGAAAATATAATAATAGTAAATAAAAATAAATAATGAATAAAATATAATATAATAAATAAATAAAATAGTAAATACAATACTAGAGTTCTAAAATAAATATAAATAATAAATAAACTATAAAAATAGTAAAAATAGGTAAAGTTATCAAAAAGTAAAAAGGAATATAATAAGAAAGAATTATACTAAGAGAATACTAAATTAAGTTAAACTTAAAATAAAGAAATAAAAGTTGCATGTTGACACATGGAATGTGTGCATGCGGTTCTCCTTCCAATGTTTGCTCTATTTAATAGACGGTTAGGAAGATGAGAGATCATTCCATGATTCCATCATCCATTATCTTGGGAGAAAAGTGTTGTGAGACAAAGGGTTTCTTGGCAGTAGTACATTGATTGAGGGCTCGAGGGTGGCCAGTTGTAGCAAGATTTTGTGCAACTGAGCCTACGATTGAGTGGAGAGTCGTCCCCAAAACTTTGTTGCGGTTAGCAGGATTCAAATAGTGTTCAACTTTGAAATCACAAATAAGGAATATCATTGCCATAGGTAAGTTGTCTCTGCTCATATTTCTGAAATTCGATGTTAAATCATTGATAAATTGTGTGTTGATTATAAATCGCATAATTGATCTAATTAGTTGCATGTTTTAATTTTGGGGTTGTTACAGTCTCTTTATTAATTGAAAGCAACAAGAATAGGTGAAGCTACAACCTTATCCTAACCGAAGGTACTTACAAAACCTTCCTCCAGATCCATCCAGATCAAGCCATCAAAGACTTCCTATCCAATATATGCAAGAATATGCTAGATAAGGAGGTTGAGAATCTCTACAAGGGAACAAGGGTTTCCTGAAAACTGGGAGTGTTGAAGGCACAAGAAATTCACAAACCTCATATGGGGAAATTTGGAATAAAAATGATGCCTCTCATTAGGAATGAATTATGTGTACCGAAGGGTGTATATATACCACCTCAAACCATCCAACTTGGTTAGGCCACAGGGTCTTGTAGGTGGCCTTCTCGTAAAATCCATAAACCCCACTAAAAAAAAATAGCTTTTTATTTATTTTTTTTTGAAATTTAAAAAAGTGTACGTGGATATTGTTCTTAGGAACCATGTATGTACCCACTTTTATAGTGGGCGGAGTCGCATATGGATTTTGAAAAACACTTTTTTGAGATAAAGTCAGGTCTGCAAGGGGAAGGGAGCTACCCAAGCCATATAAGAGAATCTGGTATACATGAGAGATGAAATATGTTATAAAAAATACCTCTCTTGAGCTTATATGGGATTCAACCATTCCATACACGGTTTCCATTACAATCACCCAATCATATACATGATAGATAAGAGAAAAATGCATGCTTTCTACCAATAATTCCATATCATAGGGCCTGCTATTACAATTCATTTCAACACAAGAGATTAACCAAAAAACAAAGATTCATTCATCTCAGGTACTTAGGTAATTAAGCTAAACTTAAGCTCATAAATAGACAAATTTTAGCAATGCTTCATCAATCACATAAGAGATAACCACTCCTCAAAATCATGAAGGAAATAACATTCCTTAACATCATTACATGTGTTTATCATAGAGTGATAATTTACACAGCGGTTCAAGCACACATAGCTAAATAAACACTTACCTTATGATGTAAGACCTAGCACTGGGATTGATACTTCAACTCTCCGCCCAACCTTAGGAAGATTGCATTTCACTCTTTCTTGCAATCAACCAACCCTGAGCCAGATTCAAGGTCTGAGGAGGTAGTTTCTCATCATCTCCCTACCATTGCAACAAGGTGACTTTTTATGTATCAACCCAAAAATATCAAGGATTCAAGCAGGTTGTAAAGAGTCTCAATTTTGTCTTGGGGAGAGATGTGTAAAGTAAATAAGGAGGTTTGTCAGTTGTGTTACTCTTGTAGGAATAAGTGTACACTTAACAACAACTTCTCAATGGTTCTCACACATGTGTTCTCAACCCCCCTAAAGGCTACACCAAGTGTTATCAACCCACTAGTTTTGTGGTGCCTTAACCTCTTAGGAGTTCTCAACTAGCTTAGTCTCGAGTGGTTTTATTAGTCCCGGGAACACAACCACTACTCTAGTGATTCTCAGCTAGCAAGCTCCCACAGGTTTCTCGGCCTTGCTATCATAGAGCATCCCTTGTCCACTGAAATATCTTCTGGCATTCCATACACATCATGTTTAGACCTCATATTCACATAGTCACATTCCAAACTTCCTTGGAGCACAATGATTATACTGTCACTATCGCAAGCCCTCCTACATGTCAGGATGTGCATGTTCCTCCCCCACCATGTTCTTCTCTATTTGACCCTCTTTATGTGTTGACTCTGTTAACACAACTCACGAGATGTTCTATGGACTCATCCTCCTATTCAGGAGCCTGCTTCCTCCATTAACCACCTAAATCAAGGTCGTCTCCTCCAACAGGGAATTAGGTGGTAATTTTAAATGAAAAATATGGCTTCCGAGCAACTCCTTACATCTATATAACTTTCAATCCACGTTCCATATTAGCCAACCATCATTCTTTTTAATTAGACATCACTTACGTGATAACAATTCATAATAATATTTACAAGAGGGTTAACAATAGGATTGTCAAAGACCCCACCGCCTTAAAGGAACATTGTCCTCGATGTTATATACCCAAACACACACATTATCTACAAGATATTTATATATACATAACTCTTATTCAAAATTACATTTATAGTCATATTTACAATTGCTTACTGTTGTAGCCGCTATAACATCCCCCAAAAAATTTAGCCATACATCTAAATTTTTGGTCCCCCTCTACTTTTCAATGTTTTAGCAGGTAAGTGTATGTCTTGGATTGGTTAAATCCTTAGATGGCTCAACGATCATTGAGGGTTATATTCGTTCATGTTTTCAAAAGTCACATTTACTATGCCTACAATTTTTCATCTTAGTTCTCATTATATCGAATGCATTAGGGTGTGGGAAGTTGTTGCTTTACTCACACGCCTTCAAGATTTATATCACCATAGTATGCATTGAAAAGTATTGGCATGAATCTTATGTTGCACAAACAAAATTCCAGTCATACTTCACTTTGGCTCTCATCCCCTAATTTGCAGCCACAAGCATTGAGTTCTCATGAACATCTCTTGGCATTTTTCAATCATAGTAATCACATTGTCATGCTAGAAATTGCATTACACATCAGTGACATTCTCAGTCGATATATTATATACTTGAATGTTGAGTCAGTTTGAGGAATAGGTTTTTCCATGGATTCAACATTGATTCCTCAAAGTTCCACATCTTGCATTGCATATCATTCTCTCAAAAAATCCATTTGGAGCATCCTTATCATATTAATTTGTGAAATCATCTAGAACCCTTTGTTGGAGTTTTACAAAGTCCATTTTGGTAAAATTGGCTTGATCAACCACCTTATGCTTGCAACCTCTATCATTTATTGTGCATCCAAAGGTTTAACAATTAAAATTGTAAAGACTCATCTATATCGCATAATATTACTAATTCATAGCATGTTTGGGCATGTAGGGTAGCCTTTCAAAGTTATATATATTCAATAAGCTTAGTTATTTAATGAGAAATAAAAAACATATCTTTGTAGTGCATCTGATGGAAATGTGTTTCCACCTTATCCAAGTCACATCATCCTCTACTCTTGCAGGTTTTGGCAGATGATCTTGGATGTGATATTGAGGAAATAGCAGAATTTGAATTGAATGTTTGTGACACTCAACCGAGCTACTTAGGGGGAGTATGGAATGAATTTATTTATTCCAGAAGATTGGACAAACTTGCTTCAATTTTTTGTGCATTGAGAGCTCTTTTCAATACATCTAGTCACTCAACAGATCTATCAATTGTGTCTTGCATAAAGATGGTTTCCTTATTTGATAATGAATAGGTATGGTCAAATTTGGCACAAGGAGTGGGTGCACTTACCATATTTCAATCTATGAAAAGGATTACAAAATGCTTGAGTCATCAATTTCCAGAAGAGGGTGTATTTGGGTGTGCAATCCAAAAGTCTTGTCTAGTGTCTGCAGATATGGCACATGGGGTGCATCCAAATTATTCAGAGAAATATGAAGATCATTATCAACTAAATTGTAGAAAGGCATTGCATTGGTGACATTTATAAAGACACGACATTTGTTTTCAATGTTGATAGTGGCATGAATATAGTTTATAGCGTTTGAAAGATCAAACCAATTTGCTATAAGACTATGTCAAAGGACATTCTAATACTATATCATAACACATGTGATAACATCATATAAAAGGCTGTGATGAAATTTTATATTAAATAGTGCAACAAAATATTATTTCAAGGGGAGCGATAACACCATGTCAAAGGACTACAATAACATTATATTAAAGGCAGGGATGGAGGTCATACTATAATGTTGTGATGAGACTATATCAAATGTGTTGTGATGAAAGGATATATCAAATAGTGTGATAAGACTTTATTAAAATGTAAGTGATGGAGACTAGGTCAAATGTCTGTGATGATACCATGTTAAAGGGCTACAAAAGACTATATCAAATCTTGCAATAATACCATGTCAAAGCATGCAATGGAGACCATGTTAAACATGGCAATAATACCATGTCAAACGATGTAATAAAGACCATGTTAAATGTTGCAATGAAAGATCATGTCAGAGACTACGATGAGGTTATATCAAATGTTGCGAAGAGAGGCTATGTCAAATACATATGTGTTGTGATGGTGAGAGAGATTCAATGTGATAGGCTCATATGTATATGATTAAAGGCTATAAGAATGCATTGCAATAGGAGAAATCATGTTGCACTATCATGAAAAAGTCCCCAAACAAGCACAACGTTAAAGAACATAACATATGGCATCATTTGCCACTAATATGAAAGGTGTTTTTGTAGGTGTTAATCTGATAATGACATGAATTTCTAGACCTTAATTAGTGCAACGCAATACCTATGTGTTAGGCTTTCCGTTGCACACCATACCTAAATTTCTCTCAACAATTTTCACGCTAATTTTCTAGAAATATCCTCTTTCTCTGAACCCTATGTAATCCATCATTCAAAGTACCAATCAACAATGCATTAACCCTAATTTTCACCTGTCATTTCATTTCACAACCAACATCATTTTTGTGAAGTTTTTTTCCTCGCAAAAAGATCGTTGGGAAAACTAATAAGGTAATGTGAGCGTGCTAAAAAAGCCTTGAGTAACTAACACCAAGTCTGCATAGAGATTGAGTCTCTCTTCAATGGCGTAGATTTTTCTGATCCTTTGACAAGGACTCACTTTGAGGAGTTGAACACTAACATTTTAGGAAGACCATGGTTCCTATGAAGAAGGTTATGAACAACATTGGTCTAGAGAAGAGTTAGATTGACGAGATTCTTCTTGTTGGTGGGAGTAATAATATTCCTAAAGTTCAACAAATTTTCAAGGATTTATTTGATGGAAAAAAAGCCAAGCCAAGGATATAAACAAAGAAGAAACTAGCTATAAAGCAAATGAATGTATGGTCAAGTTCTACATACTATATGACCAAGGGTAGTTTGTTAAAAACACTCTAGAAGGAGAGTATTATGAATAAGGAAGGCATATTATATCGTATAGAAGCTACAAAAGGTGGCTAGTTCACATATAATATATTTAACGCTAGTGAAAATCCCTGGATGCTTGAATGCCATACATACTGGATCATGAGTACACACCCATCTCGGCTATTTGCATCCTTGTAAGGGACCTAGAATATTGCTTCACAAATCTAAGGGATTGAAGCTTCCAATTACAATAGTTAGTGTTGCAAAAATTATTGCAGTGATGTCACATACAAATATGATTGTTTTTCTAATGGTGGTTGTATTGTTGAGGATAGGTTTCAATAACAACTAATAAGAAAACTTTAGTCATTATTGGGAAATCTAGAAAAAGTATTCACCATTGAGAGTGGACATATTGTTCATTTGCAACCATACAACTTGTCAAGCTAATTTAGAGACCTAAATTAGGACACAATATTCATATAAATATGAGTGTTCGTAAACTTAGAAGTACATTACAATATGTTAATGATTTATATTAGATTAGTTGTCACTTATAGGTTGGAGTAAAATTGAAATTCAAAACTAAATACTAAGTCAAGAAAGCATGAAACAAAATTGTATTCTAATCACATAGGCTTGAAATGCAAAGCACAATTACTTGATTTATGAACGCTTTGGATTGGGCATTCACCAAGACTTCTCACACAATTGAGAGTCCTCTATACAATCATGCTCAAGATGTCAAGTTCACACCCAAATGCATGGAAATGAAGATGGTAAAGAGGGTTTTGATCCAAGGGATTGATTAATGCACCAAGGCATTTATTTCCACTAAAGGAAGGTGGACACTATGATAATATTTAGTCAATCTAATAGAGGTTGACCCAGTACTAATTGAGAAGTTGAGAATGCACTATGGCCTTTCCTATCTTTGAGAGTAAAAATGGGCAATCACTCATAATATTCTACATATCTTCTTAACCAATATGTTCCCAAACCATTAATCTAATCTAAGGACAACAGGAAATGAAAATAGGGATCGATGGTGTTTGTTAGCCCAAGGCTAAGTAGAAATTTTGTCAAGATAATTAGGGAATTTTTCACCGAGATAATGGTGAATGGTACTCGAGGTACCTTATCCAACTTTTCCAATTAGATTGTTCTCTCAACCAATAATCATTCCATGATAAATAATACTCATAAACACACCTAAATATATAGCCATATATTCCAATGATACAATGTTGAATGAAATGATAATATATTAATGATTGTGGTTCTTATGATATACTAATGCAATATAGTTATAATATCTAGTTATATGTAGCTTATTATGTCTAGTGAGTTCACACCAAGAATCAGTTGACATAACTAAATCAAAACACCATTGAAAACACTAAAAATTAGATGATATAACTAGAAAATTATGCTTATAACTTGTGGAGTTAAAACTAGTTTGTAAACATAGGGGTGGCAAGAGAGGAAGGGGTATTGTATAACCCCAAAAGAAATCCAGTCAAGAACTATGCATGGGGATTGGGAAAAATGAAAAACAACCAAATAGAAATGCATGGCTTGTTGCAAGGCTTAATATTGGCTACCACAACACAAGTGCCCAATATTAAGATCCTAGGGGCTCACTTAATGATACAACACCTATGCCAACGAACCTCACCCAAGTAATTATCTGGAGAATCTTATGAATATAATAATGAAGATTTTGGATAACATTCCAAAGAAACAATACTTTCATAATTTCATACAACATAATGCAGAAGTTACTAACTATGTAAATCATGCATGCCACCTTCAGGAAGGGAAATTATAAGTAATTGGAGAATTGGGGTGGGGGAATTTGCTCTAGTTTTTTACAAGGTTGAAGTTGTATTTTAACAAAATATAAACGATAAATTTATCCTCATTAGTTGTCAAACTAAGTGATCAAAGCATAGGATTCAGGTACGAAGGCATTATAGTATAAAATGGGAAGGAGCTTGGTGGATGTCAAAGAAACCTCATTTAGTTCACAACATGCAAATTCCAAGCACATACAACCTTCGCACGATATTGAAACTATATGCAGGATGCAGTATAGGGGCACCGTGGGATAATCTATCATAGAAATGATGGATCTCATACGAGAAGAATTTATGAATCATAATTTCATGGTTACACAAGAAGGAGGTGGGATAATGATGAGAGCGTGTGATGTCAAGATGTTGCAACACCAAAGAACTTTGAAGATTTCCATTCAGAAGCACTAGCTCAAGATGCATAGCTGACATGAATTTCGAAGGAATTGGAAAATTCCTTGAGTGTATCAGGAAGACAACCAGGTGAACATGTATTCATGCAAGGCTAACTCAAATAAAGGAATGGATTTGGCCTTGTGAAGGGCTCTGGAAAACTAATTGGACAAATACAGTGCAAATTTATATGCCTCACAAAGTTTCTCTGGGAACCCCTTGTTGGCACCAATGCTCTTGATACATATGTGACAAACAAATGACCTTATTCAATGAAAAATACCACAACATATTACCTCCAAGACTGTCGAAAATCCTATGTTTGGCCACCTTCTGTTAATGCTTTAGCTCTAGGATAGATAAAAATTCAAAGTCTCTATGCATGAAATACCTTGGCATACAATGACTAGCATAAGGACAAATATAATATTAGTATTAGATATTTGCATGGAATTGAGCTCAAATCAATCATTCAATCTTCTTGGGAATTAGAGGTGGGGGTTTGGTCTATCAAACTAGAAAGCAACAAAATGTTTAAGAAAAATTGGACCAAAATGTGAAATGGTAAAGAAAAAGATCAAGGCACTAGCAACCGAGAAGGATGTATAATATACAAGTGCAAATATAGGGTCTCTCAAGTGTTAAATCAAATGGACAAGTTACAATTTGATCTGATGGAAATGAACCTGAGACTGAGAGAAAAAATGGAGCTCAATGTCAATGTGCTAGAAGAAATACAAATTCTGAAAGCAAAGAAAGATAGGAAAGAGGACGAAACAAAGGCCATGCGTTGACAGATTATGGAGTTTCACAAACAACTACTCTAGTGTATCCAATTGTGGGAGCTGGAACAATATGTAGCAGTGCCTCGACCTCAACAAGCTTCTAGTGGAGGATGATGTTGAACTCGAGTAATATATACATAGTTATAAAATTTTATCTTTTATTAGGCATTTTTTGCAGACTATACACATATAGAAACGTAATGAATTTTGAAGAAACCAATAGTCCCTCTGAAATGTTAGTATGTTAGGATATTCTGACACATAAGAATAGTTAAGTATAACTTGGTCTAGTATAGAGTTAGGTAAAGTGTGTTTCTTTACTATGTACATTTGTAACTTACAATCCGACGGTCACAATATGTA
>APFE031118902.1:254767-327215 GCA_000404065.3 Pinus taeda | reverse complement strand
CGCCTTGTTCTTTCCCTTGCTGCCTCTTTAAAATGGGAAGTCCATCAAATGGATGTTAAATCTGCCTTCTTGCATGGGGACTTGCGTGAAGAAATCTATATGGAACAACCCATTGGCTTCATCCAAACAGACTCCAGCCTTGTATGTCGACTTAAGAAATCTCTTTATGGTCTCAAGCAAGCTCCTCGGGCTTGTTATGCCAAAATGGATAGCTTTCTTTTAGAATCTGGCTTTTCTAGGTGTCATTCTGACAATACTGTCTACACCAAGAAAGTGGGCAAGTCTCTTATCATTCTTGTTCTTTATGTTGATGATCTTATCCTCACTGGTAGTGATCCCAACCTTATTAACCATGTGAAGTCCAGCCTTAAAGAGAAGTTTGAAATGACAGACTTAGGACACTTACATTATTTTCTCGGTCTTCAAGTCTTGCAATCCAAGGAAGGTATTTTCCTCTCCCAATCTAAGTATGCCTGTGATCTTCTACGCTTTTTTCACATGGAAGATTATAAGCCAACTCCTTCTCCCTTTCAGTCTGGAGTCAAACTTTTAGCCACTTGTACTTCCCCTGAAGTTGATGCTACCTTATACCGTCAACTTGTAGGAAAACTTTTGTATCTAACCCATACTCATCCTGACCTTTCCTTTGCTATTGGTCTTGTTGCTCGATTTATGAAAACCCCACGTGAAAGTCATTGGAAAGCAGCTAAAAGAATACTTCGTTATGTTCGAGGTATAGTTCAGTTTGGCATTCATTACAGTGCCGAAGTATCTCCTCTATTGGTTGGTTTCACTGATTCCGATTGGGCTGGTGACCCTGATGATCGGAAATCTACTGCCGGTTATGTGTTCACTCTTGGTTCAGGACCTATTACATGGGCTTGCAAGAAACAAGCTGCCATTTTTCTTTCTTCAGTAGAAGCAGAGTATCGTGGTGCCGTAGAAGCTAGTAAGGAAGTCTTGTGGCTTCGTCAGATCCTATCAGAGTTTGGCTTTCAGCAGCAGCATCCGGCTACACTTTGGTGTGATAATCAAAGTGCCATTCAACTATGCAAAGATCCAGTCCAACATTAGCGTAGCAAACACATTGAAATACACATGCACTTCATCAGAAAGCTCATCCATGACCATGTTCTTGAAGTGCAATATTGTTCAACAGATGATCAAGTTGCAGACATCTTTACGAAGGCTCTCACAAAGGCGAAGTTTACTAAACTTCGATTTATGTTGGAGTTCAGGAAGTTGTCACTAAGGGGGGATAGGCTCTAGTGCCTCCTTCCTTCTCCTATTGTGTCATATTTGTAAATCCTTCAATCCTATCCCAAGTTGTTCTTAAGGGGGGATGTTAGGATATTCCGACACATAGGAATAGTTAAGTATAACTTGGTCTAGTATAGAGTTAGGTTAAGTGTGTTTCTTTACCGTTGTACATTTTGTAACTTACAATTCGACGGTCACAATATGTAGTGATCCGACGGTTCATTCTCTCCTCAGTATTACCGACACTTGATCTGTGGCTTAACACCTGATTGGTCCATGAATTCTATTTAAAGCGCATGGAGGGTCATTTGTAGGTTAACCGTTCACAAGAGAAGCTCATGTAAATTTTCATTCTTTTATTAATAAATTTCCTGAAGTAGCCGCGTTGGCTCAGGTCGTGGACTATTTCCCTCTTTGAGGGTTTTAACCACGTCAAAATACTGGTGTATTGATCTGTGATCTGTTTGTGAGCGGTGTCCTTTTGGTGTTCTGTCTGAGGAACTTACCCTGTAAATTCCTACAATAATGACCAATAAAAGGGACAAGAGGGAGAAAGAACAAAATTGTACCACACTTCCTATATATCTGTTGTGACAATGCATAGATTTAATAAAATATACATATTTATTTTTGTTAAAAAACAAACTAATTTGTAAACATAAATATACAACAACTAAGAAGCTAGTTTATGAAAAACTTTGGACATGAATATACAAAATACAATATGAGCATACAAACAAGAGAAATATGACAATAAACAACATTAAAAAGAAAATATATACTAGACTCATTCACAACAATGAAATAGTGTACTAGCTTGAGTGGTGGGGGCCCTTCCACAACACAACAAGCACACTTAGTTTAGATCATTGATTGAAACTCAAAGGCACTCCATGAATTTATTAAAATAAAGTGAAAATAGGTCTCAAAAAAAGTTTGAGCTCTCAAGTCGAATCCAAAGTCTCAACAATAATAACATGTATTGGCAAGCAAGGTTTGCTTGCCTTTATAGGAAAAAAATTAACAAAATGTCGAAAATTCCTACTAATTATTAACTGTAGTCTGTTTTAGAGATGAAATCTAATCAATTCAACATTCTTGGGTGCTCAAATTATGGATTGGAACTCGAAAAATAAAATCTAAGCTAATTTTCCAACTTGTGTTGCGTTTTTCTTGCTGGAGTACTCACGTTGATTGTGTGTTGACTGGATACTTCAAAGAACTTTTAGGTCAGGTGAATAGGAATATCACCATATCAGGACATCCACAAACAAAATCCCATGTCTTTGAATTTACTCAGACCTCCTGCAAGTATCATACCAAGGGATGATTTACGAATTCTACTGAAATTTGTAAATTTATTTTACAATGTAATTTTTTGGAAAGTGATTATATTGACCACACGTTGACCTTTGGGAAGTGATTATATTAACCGCATGTTAACATTGGGAAGTAATTATATTGATCGCACAATAACTACAGGTTGATCAGATACTTCAAAGTTGTTTTAGGTTTGGAAACTAGGAATCTCACCATCTCAGGACATCCATAACAAAATCCATGTCTTAAAATTTACCTAGACCTCCTGTAAGTATCATAATTAACGATGATATATGAATTCTACTTAAATCTATAAATTTATTTTACAATGCAATTCTTTACATAAAATTGGAAAAAAAAATATCAATAAAACACATTTGTAAAAGTGATTATATTGGAAAAATATGAGAAATTGTTGTCATAAATTACTAAGGGAGGTGTTCCTAAGGCTAAAGAAGACATAAAATAATAGAAAAATCATATCAAAAGAGAGGATTGACATTCCCATGGACGTAAGGTGAAGTATGTCCTCATACTTATTCCTAACACTATCATTGTCTACATAAAATTGTCTTTGTTTCCCACAAAAAAAGATCCACATTGTTCTGAGGAGGTTGTGATGATTGTCCTTTTGATTTGGGCCTCTTCACAATTATTTTCACTTTCAAGTTCTTATTTTTAACTTTAATGGCATTTTCTCTCTCATACCACTTGTAGGCCCATGTGGAGATCATGTTATTCTCATCTTGCAAATTTATATTTTCCTCTTGAATCCTTTGATTTTCCTTTATTAATGTGAGGTTGTGTTTACTGAGCAAACCATTTTGTAATTTCAAGTATCTTTCTAATACTTGCATCTCTTGGATAGTCTTCTTTAACTTCTTAATTCTCCTCTTTTTATTTTCAAGAGCTTTCTCTTGAGGATACATAAGTTCTTCTAGTGATGGATCATGTTTTATTTCGACGTGCTTTGAAGATTGATTCCTTATGATTTCATTGATTTCTTCTTTTGTGTTGTGTATTCCTCCTCTTCATCAATAAAGGTGTACTCTCGTGGAAGATTTCCTTTCCCTCTAGATATTTTTTCTTCTTTCTCTTCAATATCTAAAGACTCTATGTAATCATAGAGAACTTATTTATCCCTACCAACACTGTCATTATCATTTATTTCAACCAAAGGATGAATTTTGGTCCTTTTCTTTTTGACCATATGAAAAAAATGTATGTGTATTTTCCTCTTTATCAACTTGCTTAGTCATGGATCATTTCATTCTTCTAGCTACTAGCTATTTTGCTTGCTTTCCTTGCTTATGTGTTTGTTCTTTCCCTTCATCTTGCCCTTCATATTGTTCTATGTCCTCTTCTTCTATAGGCTCTATTTCACCCACTGCAACAAATTGATTCTTTTTAAGAAATGCCTCCCAAGTCTCTTGAGTCTTGGAGAGCTCCCATTATATTACCATCTTGATGAAACCATGCTGAAATAAAAAAATGTCACTACTTGAATATCTTTGTGTTATCTTTAACATGTTGGTGATTCTTTCAAGAAAATAAATGGAATATTTAAGGTGTTATCTCCCCTTAGATGTTGTAATATTCAGATGTGATAGAGGTATAAGAGACTGACTCTACCTTCACATATTATATATCTATGCATTATTAAGGTGACCTCATCCCATGGGTGCCTCAACCAAGTATTGGGCATGCATATCTTCCAATTTGGATGTGTCCTTGACCTCTTAATGAAGTAGTTCCATGGCTTCCCTTGTAAATGTTGTGTTTTAAACCATTTCTCTCCTTCATGTGGTAGCCCTGAAATCTGAATCAATACATTTTCTGATAAGTGGATGGTAGGTGGTCTACTCGGGGACAATTTATATCAAACTATAATGCAAATCACCTAGAAACATTCTTATTATAGCCCTTGAATTTGAGAAGAAAACCAATCCAAATTCTTTTTCTCCAAAATTCCGATAGTCTAAGGATGGTACTTATTGATTTCAAAATCAAATGGTTCAATTTTTCTAGTTTTTAACCTTTAAGTGACAACCCTTTATATCATTGTAGGTTTAACTTTGTCTATGCATTTACTGCAATATTTCATCTTTAATATCCTTGTATACTCAATCCTTTTCAAATTGTGCCAAATTACCTACAAACCACTGTATATCCACAATATACTAACAAATAGTCAACACAAGTGTCTTTTGATTCATTAGACATGATAATAACAACTTCAATTATGAGTTTATAATGCCCTATCTCAGTTGTTCAATTTTTTTTTATAATACCATGTCTCACCTGCAAAACACTTAGATTATTTTTAGGGTAAAAAGGAGCGTTGGAATCTTGAGACACTAACCCTCAAGTATATTCTTGTAACTTCTAAGAACTAATTTAAAAAACAAGATCTTCTCTTTTTTATTCCCTGTGTACACATTCACTGGCCCTATGATAAATTTGGTATTTTGAAACATTGAAAGGACAAGCAAAAAAATTTCAATAATCAATATAAAAGCCCTCATGAATGACAAAACTTATTTCAATCAAATTTTTGAGTAACTGTGACCAAATTATTGAGTTTGTTAAGTGTTTTTCACTGAATGGGTAGTCACAATTTCAACAATTTAATTCTAAGTTCAAATCTTTTGAAAAAAATGTTAACTCTCTATTCCTAGATTGTGATATATATATATATATTTTGATATATATATTATAAGAACAAATATATATTTATATATGAATGAAGTAAATTATTTTTTAAGAATGAACACCACTTGAACACATTGATTCTCGAGTGAAGGAGGTGTAGTTGTTTTCCAAATCTCAAGCATTTTATGAATGAGGTTTGCTAAGGAAGATACAATAAACTATGTCTTTGTTGTTCATAATTTTCCTTTGATATCGCCATATAAAATTTAGGGTTTCACTCAAATTGTCTTAAACATAGTCTGGTCCTTCTTTTGAAATTGTTCTCATGAATTTTTGAGCTTAAATGGAGGGGTATGTAATGACACATATATACTTCTATGATTTTGCTCCTCTACAGTCAAATTCTGACTGTTTTTCGTCCACGACTTTGCAGAATTTGTTCTCTGTAAACTTAGGGTCTCAATACTTCTTGTTTGTACATGGATTCTACGTGTCCAAAGGTGGATTCATGCTCCCTTTTTTATGACAAATACACAGTGCTCAATTCACTTAGTTTATATATATGAGTTTATTCAAATAGTCATACCTTCTTTCGAATTGACATGAATTGAACCTCTTATTTGTTTTATCCTTATTTGTACCTCTAGAAAAACAAACAGAATGCAATGTGTTGAAAACAAAGTGGAATTATGATATGTTATGTGCTTTCGAAAACATAGTGTATAAACTTGTTTTGTCTCTTATGGAATCTTATTATCTTTGACTTAATACTTATGAGTTTGAGTGATGTGTAGACGTTATAAAAACCAAATCTCTTAACCATTATACTCTATATTTTCATGCTTCCAATGAAATTTATTCTCAATAATTGCAATGATGTTCCATTACCTCTATTCTTTGTGTCATAATTAAACATATTGTTGTGCCCTTATCACTGTTACTTGGAACTTTTTGAGTTGACCTCAGTGTTTTGAGAATCCTTCAATTGAAACCGCATATCATTTCCTCACTGATAAGAAACAATTGCATATGGTTACAGGGATAATAGGAAGAATAATAAGATAAGGTAAGAGAGTAGGAAAATGGTAGTATAGGATATTAATATTTTGGAAAGACAAGATGTAGGATAGTGTAAGGTTCTTAAGAGAAAGTCTTATAAACTAAGATTTAGGTCTTATAAGGAATAGTTTTAAGGGTTTCCTGAAGTGTTTAAATTCAAAATTTTGGGTCTTTGGACCATCAAAATTTTATGACAAGGAAGTTTTAGGAAAAATGTGTTTATTTAAATTTTATTCACTCAAAAATTTAATGTAATAATCTAAGCATTGCAAAACAAATTACCAAATCTCCTTTTTTGATTTAGATAGATGCATATTTCTTTTGCTTGCATTTATTGATGATGTAGCTAATTTTTTGATGTTGACAAGTCCTTGATGATGATAATATGGTCGACTTTAGGTCCTTTGATAATGATGTTATTGTTGACTTCAAGTGCCTTAATTATGATGGTGTTGGATTCAGGGCCCTTATGATGATGATATTTCTCTTTATGGCACTATCAAGTCCCTTATTGCTTTGATGGTTGTCCTTTCTATAAAATAGAAGTAATTTCCTCTAGAGATGAATAAGTTATTTGTAGTAGAATGAGATTAGGATATTTGGATATACACAAATCTTGTATACAACATTTGAAAGTAAAGATCTGAATTAATGTACAAGAAATGAATTAGACATGCTCAATATTTGCAAATATCCTCTTTTAGACCAATCGATGATCTTCATAAAAAATCATTGACAATAAAAAAATTCAATGACCTGGTAGATATTTTATTAAGATTTTTTGTTGGCCAATATCTTGGTTTTCTAATGAAAATTCAAGTTTAGGATGTGCTAAGAACTTGGTATTTCAAAAATAAACTCATTATTTTTTTCTTTTCTATTATTATTTTTTTATTATTATTATTTAAAGGATGGAAGAAGGGTGAACAGAGTAAGGAAGGATGGTAAACTTGTGAAAGGAAATGGGTTGAAAGTGAGATGGATGAATAGCTAGAAGTTAAAACTTCAACATGAATGGATTATGAAGCTGAGAGGAAGGAGATTGGACAAAATAGGGTTTGATTAATGGAATTATGAATAATATGGCTTTTGAGAGGCTTCTTTCATAGTAGATGTGACTTGACATGAGATGGAACTTGACTTCTTCTTATGATGATTGAATTCATGCCATTTTCCTTGAACTTGATCCATCTTGTAGCATTGCAATGTTATTGGTGTTTTTGGTCAGAAATTGAAGGAAAGCTACAAGGATTTTGAGCTTCTTTGAGGAACTCAACATTAGATAATGTTCCATTTTTCTTGACTTGAATATTTGCATTTCATACTCTTGCATATGAATTTTTAAAACTTGAATTTGAAAACCACTCATTCATATATTTGACCCCTTGGATCCTCTCAAAACTTGTAAAAACTTAGCACTTTCCTGCAATAAAATGGAGATGGTGGGGAACAAATGTGATCATTCTTTCTCCCTCCAAGAGTTATACAATGTAATTAGAAACAATTCATAGGAAACAAATCCAGAGAAGATAGACAAAGAAATATACATTTTTTCTGAATTGAGACTTTTGTGTTTTGAATTATTTTGTGATTCATGTGATGGATCCAAAATATGAAGCACAAAAAAATGCATTTTTTTACCTGCTAAGAAGTGATAGCTGGCTTAGATCTCCCAGAGGAGTTTTCTTCATAAAATATTCATTTTATCTTGATTGGAGTGATTCCAAAGTCTAACTGAATTGGATTCATATGGATACTTCTACTATAAACTAGTTTTCAACGTGGTTTAAAATGATATGCTAAACACAATGAAGAGCACCCTGCTTGATAGAGCTATTTGTAAGTTTTTTACTAAACCAAAAGTCACTATTTGGTGCATAACATTTTCATTGAAGTCCAGATCAATGTGATTCCACTTGGAGATTAAAGTATATTTATATTTGTATCTCCAACACAAACATGCTTTTAATATCACTTGATTTGGTATAACAAAAATGTTGATAATTAGACATAGGCAGTTGAGTTTTACGATATTGATTTTAAGACATGTAGTCACTAAATGTGGCATAAATTTTTAACTTGACCTCCAAATGAAATGATTCAATTTTTTGCTTAAAATATACTTGAAGGTCTATCTCCATTAAAAATAGGTTTTGAAAAGAAGATGATTTGATATGTGAAATATGTTGATGAACAATCAAGATGTAGAATTATCACATACAATGTTGGATCTCCTTTGGAAGCATCTTCAAAGGAGATCCCTATAAACATCTCTTAAAAATATGCCCATTAAGTCCCTCAAATCATGACTTAACTAACTTTGTCCTCAATTTTTTCACTTGAGACCTAGTAACTATTTTGACCATATTGTTTTCGTTTGAGATCCAAATTGAAAAATTCAAAATGGATTATAAACTAGATTTTAAGAGCTACTTTGTATAAAAACAACTTTTAAGAATGTGCCCATATGGTTCTTCAAAATGGGATTGTTTCAACTGCATTTTCCCATAAAATCCTCTCAAAATGAGTATTGAGCAATGATTTGAATGATTATTCATGCAACATTGAACCAATATTATTATACATCTTTTTAAAATATTTTAATTCATTCATTTATTCTTTTATACTTCCCTACACTATTTTAGAAAAGTAAGTCATTCCCTCGAGTCTAAGAGAATTCCCAATGCATCCATTTGCATAACAAGATCATAAGTAAACTCATTTGAATGATTATTCATGCAAGATTAAACTGATATTATTATGCATTTTTTCTTAATTCATTTATTTTTTTATACTTCCCTACACTATTTTAGAAAAAAAAGGCATTCCCTCAAGTATAAGAGAATTTCCAATGCATCCATTTGCTAACAAGGTCATAAATAAACTCATACCCAAGCTTGAAAAACATATCATAATGAATGCTTGGAAATGAGAGGACACATGCTCATATGGATTTAATGCCAAGAAATATTGAGAAACGAATTGGTATTGTGGCCTAATGGTTGTTTGGAACCAGGTTTCAATGTGAACTTTGACTCCTTGGATCTCCTTTGTTGTCATACCATAAATTTATTCTTGTAAACTTTGTTCATTACATTCTTGAATGCATAACGGTTTTTGTATCTCTTCACCATATGTTGTCCATGAATCCTTTTCCTCCTTACAAGGATAACTAAAAGAAGATTCTAGGTTCTCCTCTTGTGGATACTCTTCATGGATGCTTTGCACCTCTTCTATATTTTTAAATCAAGATTCGTACCTAGTGAGAATCATGAATTGTGGACAAGGATTTGAGAATATCCTTTTGGTGGCATGCCTTGCTTTATTGAACAAATTATTTAGCATCTTCCTTTGTCCATGTCTTGCAAATGGATTAGTGGTTGGTTTCCTTAGTGGTTGAGTGTGTTTTTATGTATATATAATCCCTAGGTCTTGTGATAATGCATAAATAAACATAATTAAAATGACACCTAATCTAAGTAGACAAATATAAACATGACTTGGGCTTGCATATACTCAACTAAGGTGATTTCATATGTTCTTACCTCTCATCTTATCACCTCCACTCCTCCAAATCCTAAATGTTTATATTTGTGAAAAATGCAAAATTTCAAGAAAATTCTAAGTCTAACTAACTCAAAATGTGCTTTCCAGGTAATGGCGCCAAAAATGTTAGGCTAGTTTACAAACCCAAATTAGGACACAATATTCATATAAACCCAAGTGTTCGTAAACTTAGAAGCACAATATAATATGTTAATGAGTTCTATTAGATTAGTTGTCACTTCTAGGTTTGAGTAAAATTGAAATTCAAAACAAAATATTAAGTCAAGAAAGCATCAAACAAAAGTCTAATCACACGGGCTTGAAATGCAAAGCACAACTACTTGATTTATGAACGCTTTGGATTGGGCATTCACTAAGACTTCTCACACAAGTGAGAGTCCTCTACACAATCATGTTCAAGATATCAAGTTCACACTCAAATGCATGGACATGAAGATGGTCAAGGGGGTTTTAATTCAGGGATTGATTAATGCACTAGGAAATTTCTTGCATTGAAGGTAAGTGGACACTCCCGTAGTATTTTAGCCAATCGAATAGATTTTGACCTAGTAATAATTGAGAAGCTAAAAATGCATTATAGGCTTCCCGATTTGTAAGAGTGAAAATTGGCAGTCACTCATAGTCTTCTACTCATCCTCTTAACCAGTATGTTCTCAAACCATTAATCTAATCTAAGGAAAGAAGGAAAAGAAAATAAGGAACTATGGTGTTTGTTATCCCAAGGCTAAGTGGAAAGGTTGTGTTGATGGTGCTGGACCCGCCAACATTCAGGGGATCACCCCGGTATGAAGTCCCAATTAGACCTCACACCGTTTGGTGTGGGAGTCCCATCCGGTATGATGGTCTGGTTGTCATTATCTTAAGGATTTGCCTCAACTCTTGCTTGTCAGCACAGGAGAGTGGTTCGCTTTGTCTTCGATAAGTGAGATTCGCATGCCTGGTGAGTGTAAGTGTACTTGTTTCAATGGTTCTTTCACTGTAAGGGGGAGAAGGTGAAGGTGAGTTCCAGGTTGAAAGGGATCAGTCCCAAATTGGCTAGGAACACACAACACAAAGGACATACACAACTTCCGGCGGAGCAGTGCACTCGGATGCGACAGTCACAACATACAAGGTAAGATAATAGGTACAACACTCACGGAACAGTCCAAACGAGTGCAACAGTTGTTACAGCAAGGTTCATGTGAAAGGTCTATATGATGTCCGGTAGAGCAGTCGAAATGGACAAGACATAATTAACAGCATATGCAACACATTTCCATTAATAGATTATGCATTACAACAAATGAATTAGTTCAGATGTAGAACACAGGTTAAAGCAACATTCATTACAAGTGTTAAAAATTAGTATTACAACAAATACAATACATGTGTGAAAATGTGTTGGGCCTGTTAACAAGCTTCTAAATTAAGCGAAAGTTCCAAGACACATTGTTACATGATACATCACTAACCCCGTTAACGGGGCGTTGGAGCCACTACTTACTCCTCAAAGAAAATATGACAGACTCTCTTGGCTATGTTGGAGGAGCTTAGGTGAAAATTCCTTTCATGATCTGAAAATGAGATCTTAGACAATTATTAAGGTATTACAGACTCATGTGCATGGATATGCCTACGTTACTTTGTGCAATGGATCGATAAGATTGTGAAATACATAGACAATGAAGTAGTTAAAGAACATAATAGACAACACACATAAACACAACAAGTTTAATAAGGAGTTCACCCAACACTCCTGGGTTACATCTCCTTGTCCAACCTTAAGTGGTGACCTCTCTATTATGTCTTCAAAAAAACAGAGTTTTACAGCAGTGATCTTAGATTGAGCCTCACACAACAGATACGAAACAATAAGCCTTTACTTGGATCCCCCAAGTCTCTTTTAAGTACATAGACTCTCCTCACTGACTCTCTGTCTCTGTTTACGCTCTATCTCAGCACTGCTTGCCTCTGTTTGTTCTTTGTCTATGGCTTTAAATCCAATCGGCGATATCTGTTCATTTCTCCTTCTCGGGCTTTCTGGCTTCCCGACCTCTGTCCGCTCAGATCCCTCTCTGAGCGTTAGCAATCATTGCTAAATGCTTTCAGGGATGGTGGCCACCTGTACTGTAATGGCATGGGTCATCGGGCCTTTGAAATCCCCAGCAATAGCGTTCTCTGTGTTCACAGAGATATACACTAAAAATAGTGAAAAATCGCCAAACTTCCATTTATCAGACTTGAAATGTTATTAATTATGCCTTATAACTCCTATCAAGTCCGCCTTTTAATCGCATCGCATCTCCACTGTTGATCTGGGAGATTTGGATCCAACGTCTATGGTTCATTTCGGGCGGCTCTTTCGTATGGGGGTTAACCGCCCGATAAGGGTGGTTTTCTCTCTCCTTAGACTGGACACGTGGCAGCGAGTGTATGGGCTCAGGCAGAGCCCGGCCTAAACCACTTACCGCCTTTGGCCCGCCTGAAATATTGCTTATATCATGACTTCCCTTTTTTTATTTAATATACATTAAAATATGAAATCCCGCTCATATCAGACTTGAAACAATATATGTTTGTATTAACGAACCCTTTCGGGTCCGGTTCATTGCGAGTTATGTTTATATCGGCCCCGCTCCATTTAAATGCTCCGATGTGATATTGCGATTGCGACTTGTCGCTAATCGCATATCGCATAGACCCCCGGGATATTTGGTAAGCGCTCCACTGTCGTTTGCGACACGATATTGTGATGCAACATGGGCTGTCGATCTATGCGTTTGATCGACAGTCCTCGTTGACCCCGCTAATCACTTTCGCAACTTTTGTATGGTTGCCCCTGATAACCTCCGCCTATCACCGCTGATTGCGATGTGCCAATCGAATCTGGATCGTTGATCGGCCAGATCCAACGGCTCCTGTACGTTGCTCCTTTGACCGTCGATAAGCCTGTTTTCCACTATTTATTTGTGTTTTTCACTCCCAATAGTGTTTTCCACCTTTTCTAAGGGTTTTTCCTCATGCGATAGTTTTGATCTTTTAAAAGATTTTGAAGACTTAGAGGGTTTTTGGATCCATTTGGATCATTTCATGTACAAATGAGGCAGGTATTTATAGCCAAGGGTGAAACTGACCCTTGTGGCTATTCAACTACCCTCATGACCATTCGACTTCCATGACTTTTCAACTTACATGACTCTATGTTCAACAAGTGGGTATCCTGGACTTCCACGTTACATCACATTGATTGACAACAAGCCCATAGTGGAGATGTGGGCAACATGACTCATGACTTGACTCGACATGACTTGACATGGCAATGCTAGTACATTCGTGCTACTACTGGAGTGCATGTAGAGCTATAGTGTTGTTGAGTGATGGATATATTCATGGTGTATCATAGCTTCACCTCCGCATGGCGAAGTACGTGGAGTCTTTGATGGTCCTTAGTTCGCTTGATGAAGCTTTAGCATGTTGTTCCTTGCTTTTAGGCTTCAAGGCTTCATAGGCTCACTTTTTCGTGAAGGTGCATGTTCATTGCGTTCGTCGGCTTCGCATGCTTCATTCGTTCGTCCGTTAGTGAACCTGTCCATCTGCATGTGCTCCCTTCGTTCATCCTGTTCGTCATCCTGACATGTTTGTTGGTGTACCTATACCCACAGTCACTCATGACAAGAGGACATCAAATCCAAAACATCCTACTCTACCATGACACATGATCATTCGGACACAAGTGACCGAGAGAGGTAGCAGGGTTGTGATGCGGGATGATTGCTTTGGGCAACTGCTAATGAAAACTGCGCAAGAGTCATTGGAAGATGGAGGCAGACAATCTGAATCAACAGTGATTGTTTACAAGGTCTTCTTGGATGGGAGGAAAAATTGCACAAATTTTGGGAGGGACAGTCTAGGCTGTAGGAGGCCAAGGTAGGCATGCTCTGTGCATTTTCTGGAATGAATAGTCAGCAGGGGCTGGATAGCCAAATTTGTGCAATTTTCCAGAGGAACGAGTCGGGCTGCATGAAGGGTCAGCAGGCAGGGATTGCGTAGTTTTTCTAGGGAAATGCCTGGGACTGGCAACCAAAAATACACAATTCCCAGATGGAACTTCCAGTTCGTTGCTAGGTCATTGGCAACCAAAACTGCGTAATTCCCAGATGGAACTAGCAGTTGGATGCTCAGTCACTGGCAGTAGAAACTATGCAATTCCTGGAGGGAACAGGCATTCTGTTGCTAGGAGCTGTTGGCTGGGAAAACTGCACTGAGGCCACCCTACTAATCATCTATGTGTAATTTCTGAGCTAAGGTAACTGATGGACAGTGGAAGGCCTACTCATGAGCACTGCATAATTTTTAAGATGAACAGTCGGTCGACTGTCCAGATGACTGACTAGGAAAACTGTGTAATTTTCTGAAGGAGACAAGGACGACAGTTGGTGTCTATCCAACCTGTCTACGAAATTTCCTCAGTCAATTGAATGGGTGAGGTCAATGGAGTCTGCAAAAATTTTGAGGGGAGTCAGTCTCGGGGTGACTATCGGTTTTGACTGTCCAGGAGGCTAGCATGAGAGTTGATTGAGATTGCTTGTAGGAAACACGGCTTGGAAGGACTAGCTTGGTGCTTCTGCGTTGTTCGAGTTGACAGTCGATCGAGTTGAAGGCAGTGTGATGGTCTGACTATCAATGAGGAGTGTAGTCGTCATAACTTTAGCAAAAATGACTAAGTGTGTGAACAGTCGAAAGGTGCATAGGTGGTCACACGAACACACACTCGCATGACTTGATGACAAAATGACCGAACCATACAGACACACATGTTCAACATGACTGACCGACAGTGCAAGAGACAAGCGTGACACTCGTGATTGATCATTCATTGATCGAGACGACACTTGCGCGACAACTAATGTGACTCTGTGTGTGAGTGCGACAGATGCTTTCATGGCGAACACACCAAACACATACGAAGTGAAGACTTCGAGCATAACCAAAACATGGTCGCAATCATGACTTGGACATCAGCATGCAGAGACTTGAATGCAATGAACAAGAAAGGTGGATGTAAAGACTCACACGAGCTCACATAGTGAACCCAAGTGTGTGCAGTCATCAAGTGAAATCTTCAAGGGAGGCTCCAAAATTCATGCAGGCCAAATTTTGGACGGTGGTTGTAACCGCTACAACACTTGGCGACACACTGGTAAAACTCCATCTTCTCTGTTTCAATTCATTGCTAGCACAGGGCCTTGGTCTTTTGGGGAGTATTGAATCATTGTGCAAGTTACTTCAATTTCTCCACTTACCCCATGGACATACATGGTTCACCCTTTCCCAACTCAGTCAAACAAAATCAAAAGTTCAGCTTAAATCTCTGTGTTTCGAATCCGATAAGGGTAGTTTAGTTCGTGAGTTGAAGATTTTCAGAGTATAAGTTTTCATCTCTGGCGTTTCTCTACTACCAACAGGCTTGGAAAGTACCCCAGTGGAGTCATCCAGGAACACACACATTGTTCCACTACCATCGAGCCAGGTCAATGCCCCTGTGGAGTTGCATGCTTCACCTCTCTGCACAGGAAGCCTTTCTCTTCTTTCGCCTTTGTATTTTTTAAGAGAACTCTGCATAGGCACTTATTTATTTTTTGGGGTGAAAGAGGGATCCCGACTTATTGAGAGCAGAAGAGGTTGTTCCTTCAGAGAAGCATGTAAGACCTTTGACATAGGTTTGCTCATTTAGATTTTTTCCCTTCTCCATTTCTACTAGTCGGATTAGCTTAAACACACAGAGCAAAACGTTGAGTACAAGCATGGGGCTTCCCAATGTGGACACAAGCAGAGAGAAAATGGACACAATACAGGCCAAGTTCTACAGTGTCACAAGTCTCTTCAAATTTCAACCACATGCTCTGTTCAAAAGCTAGAACGTAGTAGTTGGCAGCACTTATTTCTGAAAACAAAAATAGTAATATATCAAACAATCAAAATGAACATGAACAAAAAATAGTAAGCAGAACCAAACAAGGCGAAAGCAAAGACAATAAGAAAAACAAACCAAATGAAACAAAAAGTAGCAAGCAGACTATGTACATGGCATGGGCGCGGCCCAGCCTACTGAAACTAGTGTTTGAGGACTTGGCCTTTGACAGGAAGATTATCAATCCTCTCGTCAAGTGATTGCAAATGACATGTGTGTGAGCCAAGTTTCTCGTGGACCAGTGTCAGTCCACCAGGCTCTGCTACTGGAACCTCGTGGCATTCTAGAAGACCTTCAAGTGAAGACAACACCATTGTTTCAGGTACTGTGTGCAACATGGGCTCGGATGATGGTACAAGGTAGTTGTTTTTATTCCGGGAAGGGTTCAAATTTGTGAAGTCAATGTGTAAGTGAATCTTCCCAAATTTCTTATGTCCAAGATTTAAATTAGCAAACCAAGTATGATGATGAACTTTGCAAGTAATCCAAACACTTAAAATGTTAGTCAATATTTTCGGTGAAAGGAGTACAAACAACATGTATGTGTTACTTGTTCTATAATGGATTGTCTTCTCCTTTACCTGGAATCTCATGTTGGATTGTTCGCATGTAGTGAGCCCTCAGGCCATCATCTACTTGTGCAAACCCATCCAGGTATTGTTCGACCAAGCGGTCAATGATTGGTTATTGCTACAGTGTATAACTTGTACCGAGATTGGCCAACTTTGAATCATGGTGGATTCCCAGGTTGCTCTGTTCGTTCATAGTGTTCGTCCTTCGTGTGTTTAGCATGAGTGCTTTAGCATCATTGTTTGTGACTTCAAACTTCAAAAAGCTTGAAATCATGCATTGTCCATTATTTTGGATGACTGAGATACACCCGGTCCTTGAGCCATCATGTGTCCCTGATTTGTCAAGACTCATGGCCCACAACTTGTCTATAAATGGATCGTTTGGCGTGCTGGTATTGCTGCTACTACCACTATTTCTACTACTGCTACTATCAGAAAAACAAACTGTACAAGTTTCATTATTATTAGTTGGGGGAGGAAGGAGTCCCAACTGTGCGTTTGATGAGGTTGGGGTTGGTCATGCAAGATAACTCTCCAATGTCTTTTCCAAGAAGCAGTTTCCAAACATGAGTTCTTCAAAGGCCAATGGTTCATTCTCGCCATTAAGGGGAGTGACATTGTGTTTCATATACCTCTCCCATAACACCTGGATTTGGTTGCATCTGCCTTGTACGAAAGCCACATGTGAGACCAATTTGTAGCAAAATATCCATCTAGCTTGCTGGACCAGTCTCTGTTGAGTAGCAGGCCGTATTCTTCCGGTATGTCCACAACAACTATGTTGATGCATTTGTGGACTCAACTGTCATGGGATAGTCGAATGATCACATCTCATAGTTCACCAATGGATGGTACTAATGTTCTATCGATTTGGATGATTCTAGAAGATTTTTCGCTCCATCGTGCATTGATCTTCTTAGTAATGGAGAGCAACATGACATTGGCTATCGTGCCAAAATCAACCAAGAAGTTGTGGACATTGTAGTTGGAAACTTCAAATGAAAGTAGGAACGAGGGGTAACATGAGTTTTCTTCTTCCATCCGGAGTGTATTTAGCACAATGGATAGTGATCCGGGAGGTGTACTTGATCCCTTGCTGGTGGAGGTTGCGTTGTTTGTTGTTGTTTGTCCCAATGCGAGCAGTAGGATATCTCGCTGACTCTGGACTTTGGCTAGCTCGAACAAACTGATGTTCGCTCAAGTTTTCTTCATTTCATCGACTATGTTGTAATCCATAGGTGGTAGACTCACCGAGGTGTCCGAGGTGGAACAGATGTTTATGTTGTCCAGCAGAGTGTTCTCCAACTTGCTTCCTATCGATGTACTCTTATCCACCGTTGTCTTCCCGAACTTGCTTTTAGTTTGTAGTTTTAAGGCAGCTACTGGGTCGGCCTTCTTTATCAATTGTCTCACCTTCTCTTGCATCTCCTCAAGTGTAGGGGGAGCTCCTTTACTCCTAAGATATTAATGATCATTTTGCTTTTGGGGTTGCTTCTCAGTGTTCATATTTGAGACTACTTGCGAGCACTGGTATGTGTTCACCAAATGCCCAAAACTTGGTGCTTCATTAGGTGCAACCTCTTCGTTATCATCAATGTCTTCTGGCTGCTCCTGTATGTCGCCATCTGCATCAAGTGTATGAGTATAGATAGAGGTAACAACTCGCTTCCAATCTAAACAAGAGTTCTCGGGCTGAAATTATTCATGGAAGGAATAGAACTTAGGATCAATGCATTGATCAAGTTGGAACATAGGCTTCAACGCAAAATTTGGAACGGAACCGGTTGTTGCTTGATGAGCCAGTTGATGAACTGTTTGCCTGTCTCTATCTAGGCGGATGACTACTCGCGGATGTGTCCGTCTTCCGTTGCTTGAGTTTGGACACTTCAGTGGTAAAGTTCTTGACAAGGCGTGAGGGTCTCAATATCATTTGTTTCCTTGTATCTGCCCTTGCTCGTCGTTTCTTGGGGATTTCTGCTCACATCCTTGGAGTCTTTCGTTGATTCGTTATCCTTGATGACTCCAATGGTGCGCAAGTCTTTCTCAACAGTAATAGCCTCTTCGCAACTTTCTAAAAGTGTTGGCTTCGTAGCTTGCTTGACGAACTGCGCAATGGTGGTTGGCAGTGCAGGCGTCTGCACTATCTGCAGACGTGCAGATAGTGATGGAGTCATGAGGTTTGGTGTCTGCTGCAAACTTGTTCAAAATACACATAAACCTCTTATTGAAATCTTTCACTTTTTATTTTCCCTCCATCCTGAGGCTTCCCAATTCTTTGAGTAGCATGGCTGGGGTCTTATCATCAACAAACTTTTCAAGGAACGTACATTTGAAAGAACCTCAATTCTGTATGGAGTTGGGTGGAAGGTTGTAATACTAAACAACCATGCGGACGTCCAAGGTACATGGAAACAATCTACATGCTACATCTTCATAACATACCTCAAGGGTCTGCAGCTGTAGGTAGAAGTTGTCTAAGTGGTCTTCTTCCTTACCACGTTGTCAAGGTTCGACTTGATGGTCATTCTCTCTACTCACTTCGGCATCTTGTGCTACACAACTGGGAGAGCCAATGGTCCTTGATTCATCCATTCAAGATTTGGTTCAACCATCTCTTCATCCTCTTCATCTTCTTCGTCCTCTTCGTCTTCTTTGTCCTCTTCGTCTTCTTCCTCTCCTTCAGAATCTGATGGTTATGGATCTGAGTTTGTCGGTTCGTCTTCGCCTCCACCTCCTCCTCTGCCTTCCCCTCCACCTCCTACACCAAAGTTTGATCCCAATACCACAAGAGTGCCTTGTTCATCTTCAAAGAAGATTAGAGGTTCCTCTCCATATTCAATAGCTTCTTCCAAACCTTCAAGAGTAGAAAGGACTGCTTCTTCCACCAATGATACCACAACCCCTGTGGGAGTGTCTTTTGGCTTCTTAGATGTGTGTGGAAGATATTGTATGTCTGGGATCAGTCTGACTACTTTCGCAAACTAGCGAGTGATGGGACGGAAGGAGCGAAGTTGTTGATATGAAATGTCATGTTCAATTCTCGGAGGTGAGGGGTAACCAACTTCTGAGTCGTGAGAGAGGGAGTGTGAGTTACTGCCTTGACCAGATGGTTGATGAGTGAGTGCGAGGGGAATTTCTGCCATGTACAAGTGGGTGCCTTCCTTCTAGCGCCATAAATGTTGATGGTGTTGGACCTGCCAACATTCAGGGCATCACCCCAGTATGAAGTCCCAACTAGACCTCACACCGTTTGGTGTGGGAGTCCCATCCGGTATGATGGCTCGGTTGCCATTATCTTAAGGATTTGCCTCAACTCTTTCTTGTCATCATAGCAGAGTGGTTCACTTTGTCTTCAAGAAGTGAGGTTCGCATGCCTGGTGAGTGTAAGTGTACTTGTGTCAATGGTTCTCTCATTGTGATGGGAAGAAGGTGAAGGTGAGTTCCAGGTTGAAAGGGGTCAGTCACAACTCGGCTAGGAACACACAACACAAAGGACATACACAGCTTCTGGCGGAGCAGTCCACTCGAATGTGGCAGTCACAACATACAAGGTAAGATAACACGTACAATACTCACGGAATAGTTCGAATGAGTGCAACGGTTGTTACATCAAGGTTCATGTGAAAGGTTTGTTTGATGTCTGGCAGAGCAGTCGACACGGACGGGACAACATTAACAACATATACAACACATTTCCATTAATAGATTATGCATTACAACAAGTGAATCAATTCAAATGTAGAACACAGGTTAAAGCAACATGCATTACAAATGTTAAATATTTGTCTTACAACAAATACAATACATGTGTGAAAACGTGCTGGCACGTTAACGGGCTTCTGAATTAAGCGAAAGTTCCAAGACACATCATTACACCATACATCACTAACCCCGTTAGCGGGGCATTGGAGCCACTACTTACTCCTCAAAGAAAAGATTACAGACTCTCTTGGCTATGTGGGAGGAGTTGAGGTGAAAAGTCCTTTCATGTAAAAATGAGGGGGGTATTTATAGACAAGGGTGAAACTGACCCTTGTGGCTGTTCGACTACCCTCATGACCATTCGACTCCCATGACTTTTTGACTTACATGACTCTATGCCCAACAAGTGGGTCTCTTGGACTTCCATGTTACATCACATTGATTGACAATAAGCCCATAGTGGAGATGTGGGCAACATGACTCATGAATTGACTCGACATGACTTGACATGACAATGCTGGCACATTCATGTTGTTGTTGGAGTATATGTTGTGCTACAGTGTTGTTGAGTGATGGATGTCTTCATGGTGTATCATATCTTCACCTCTGCATGGTGAATTGCACGGAGTCTTCGATGGTCCTTGGTTCACTTGATGAATCTTTAGCATGTTGTTCCTTGCTTTCAAGCTGGAAGGCTTGACAGGCTCACTTGTTCGTGAAGGTGCATGCTCATCGTGTTCATCCGCTTCGCATGCTTCATTTGTTCATCCATTGGTGAACCTGTCCATCTGTATGTGCTCCCTTCGTTCATCCCGTTCATCATCGTGACATGTTTGGTCGTGTACCTGTACCCGCAGTCACTCGTGACGAGACGACAACAAATCCAAAACCTCCTAGTCTACCATGACACATGATCATTCGGACCCAGATGACCGAGAGAGGTAGCAAGGTTGTGATGCGGGATGATGGCTCTGGGAAACTGTTGATGAAAACTGCACAAGAGTCACTGAGAGATGGAGACAGACAATCTGAGTCGATAGTGACTGTCTACAAGGTCTAGATCGGCTGGGAGGAAAAATTGCGCAAAATTTGGGAGGGACAGTCCGAGCTGCAAGAGGGCAAGGTAGGCATGCTCTACACATTTTTCAGAATGAACAGTCAACAGGAGCTGGAGAGCCATATTTGCATAATTTTCTAGAGGAATGAGTGGGGCTACATGAAGGGTCAACAGACAGGGATTGCACAGTTTTTCTAAGGAACTGTCGGGAGATTGGCAGCCAGAACTGCGCAATTCCCAGAGGGAATTGCTAGGTCACTGGTAGGCAAAACTCCACAATTCACAGAGGGAACTAGCATTTGACTGCTCAGTCACTGGCAGCAGAAACTGCGCAATTCCTGGAGGGAACATGCAGTTTGCTGCTAGGAGCTGATGGTTGGGAAAATTGCACTGAGACCTGGAGTTCAGCTTGCTGATCATCTCTGCAGAATTTATGAGCTGAGCTGACTGATGGGTAGCTGAAGGCTTGCTCATGAACACTGCACAATTTCTAAGATGAAAAGTCGGTCGACTGTCTGGATTACTGACTGGAAAAACTGCGCAATTTTCTTAAGGAGATAGGGATGAGCACTTGGTGTCTGTTCGGCCTGTCTACGCAATTTCCTTAGTCATTTGAATGGGTGAGGTCGATGGCATCTGTGTAAATTTTAAGGGGAGTCAGTCCCGAGGTGACTGTCGGGTTTGATTGTCTAGGAGGCCAACTTGAGAGTTGATTGAGATTGCTTGCGGGCAGTGCAGCGTGGAAGGACTAGCTTGGTGCTTCTGTGTTGTTCAGGTTGACAGTCGATGGAGTCAAAGGCGGGGTGATGGTTTGGCTATCAATGAGGAGTTTGGTCGTCAGAACTTCAGCAAAATTGACTAAGTGTGTGAATAGTCGAAAGGTGCAAAGGTGGTCATACGAACAAACACTCACATGACTTGACGACGAAACAACCAAACCATCTAGACACACATGTTCAACATGACTGACTGACGGTGCAAACGACAAGCACGACACTCCTGATTGATCATTCATTGATTGATATGACGCTTGCGCGACAACGAATGTGACTCCGTGTGTGAGTGCAACAGATGCTTTCATGGCGAACACAACAAACACATACGAAGCGAAGACTTCGAGCATAACCAGAACATGGTCGCAAGCACGACTTGGACATCAACATGTAGAGGCTTGAATGAAATGAACAAGAAAGGCGGATGTACAGACTCACACGAGCTCATAGAGTGAACCCGAATGTCTGTAGTCATCAAGTGAACTCTTCAAGGGAGGCTCCGAAATTGGTGGAGGCCAAAATTTTGGAGGGTGGTTGTAGCTGCTATAATAAGTTGCTAAGATAGTTGAGGCCTTCTTCACCAAGAAAAATGGCACTCTCGGTGCCTTCGTCAACTTTTCGAATTAGATTGTTCTCTTAAACAATAATTATTCTATGATAAATAAGACTCATAAACACACCTAAGTTTCTGTGAGTTTTTTGCTTTTGAACTGTGGAAAGAATATAGTATTAGGCCTTACTCACTTCCAAAGTTAGACTTACTTACAAGGTTCCACTTTGTAGAAAAATGTTCCACCTCAGTCTTTGAAGGGATTCCATACTTGCTACGTGGTAGAGTTAGGCCTATCCAGTCTTGAATACACTATAAAAGATACATATAATAGTCAAATAGATGGAGCACACCTATATTAAACATGATTTATATACATATAATGTTATGATCTATGGAGCAAGCCATCCATATTTTACTTTTGTTGGAAATTATTGATATGAAGATGAATATTGGATCACAAATATAGGGGGAGTAGTCCTTAGTGACATAAAAAGAGGAACACCTGTCAGGAAGTGTTGAAAAATGGTGACAAGGGGAGCACCCTTTGCTATTGATGTCAGAGGGGAAGAGAATGGACATAGGGGGAGAAATTGATTAGAAGTATGAAGAGAATGTAGACAGGGGGAGAAATCGTCAAAAGAAGCTAATATCGAATTGTTGCCATCAATAACAAAGGGGGATAATATTGAAAATGGTTGTTATTGATGTCAAAGGTTGTCCAAATTAAAGATAAAGTTACATAGACAAATAACATATTTCTAGACCTTTCCAACGATATATGGCACACCTTCTAAAAATAGTGTTTTGTATTTTTAATGCCCCATTTAGATAACCTATATTTGAATGATTTTTTACTCTAATTACCTAGCTCAAATGGGAGAATAATGTATATGGTTGGAAATTTTATTTTGATACCTTTCCAATGGTATGTGGCACTCCCTTTGACTCTTCGTGATTGAGGAGAAATTATTTTTTGAATATTCATGATACATTGTGCCAGTTGCATAAGTCAACCCAGCTAGTGGACAAGTTGGCCCAGTATAAAGCCCAAATGCACTATAAAAAGGCATGATAAGGAGCATTTCTAGCCACTCACTATAATGAAATTTTGGTCCTATTCTAGGGTAGCAAAGGAGAAATTATGAGGCTCATACCTCACAAACCAAAATGAAGTGAAGCCAAGTCGGAAGTCTAGCCAAGGTGGAGGAATTTGTGTGAGATATATCTATTGTACATGGGTTGTAAAAGGGTTTTTGGAATACTTGTTTGGGGAAGGTTTTAATATTTTTTGAGGCCAAGTGCAACCCTTATTGAAGGCCGAATTTAGGAGGCCAAGTAGGCCAAGTTCTAGTGAGGTGAAGGTTGAGTTTCATACCTGTCTTAACAAATGAATTATGTCCCTTTTAAAGGATGAGTTTTAGATATGGTTAGAGGGTTGAATTTTGGTATGAAAGAATGAGTTTTAGACTTGTCTTGAGGGGCGATTCCTAATGTTTTGGTAGGCCTATTTTAGGCCTCTCTTGAGCGATGAGTTCTGGTGCATTGAAGGCCAAGTTCAAGTCTAGTTTGAGGACAAATTAACAATCCTATTAAGTTTTAGTTTGATTTAAGGTGGTTGAGCTTTGTTGGAGAACTATTGTAGGGATCTTTGTAGGTCGAGTCTATTGTTGGTTGTCTTTGTGAGAATAAGATGAGATAAGGGTTACTTTGTAATGAGAAAATATTTGAAGTATACTATTGTAGAAGGCATGTGATTGTTTTAAGTCACATTACAACAAGAGTTAAGAACATGGCTATCATCGACAATTTTTGAAGTAGGTTTGTGAGATTCTTACGAAGATTGTTTAGTGCAAAGGTTGATAGGCCATAGGAAGCATACCTTCATGGTCATAAAACATTATTTTGTTCCAAGTGTTTTGAAAAACCCTATGTAACAACAAAAAAATCTACATTGTTGATACAAGCTGCTAGGTGGCAAAACCTTCTCTTTGAACATGTAATGAGCCTAAGCAGTGATAGTTTAACTATGAACAATAAGAGTTGAGGAAGTTGAAATGCCAAGTAGGCATAACTCTTTTTGATCAAATACTAAGAAATGATGTGTAGTAGATTAATTCTAAAGAGCCAAGTCAAGAAGCCAAGTTGAAGAGTAGAAAGTTTAGGTGTATAGGTCAAGTGGTTGCAATAAATCTTGAAGGCACAAACCTGAGAGTAGCATGGTTAAATGAAAACTCACTAAAGAATTTTTTGAGGACCAAAAGTTATTGATGATAGATCCAAGAAACAACTTGAAGACGTAGGTTGGTTCCTATTGTTTGTTGTTGTTGCTCAATTCGGGGATTATTGTCTCCCATAGGTTGGTGCCTACATTCATTTAGTTGGTGCTTAGGTAGAGGGATGAAATCTCCTATAGGTTGGTTCCTATGAAAGTTGTAAGTCGGTGCTTATTTTGTACAAGGAAGTTTGCAAAATATTTACAAAGAAGAATTGCATAAGTGTTTCTTATGAAGATCCGTGTTTCATGATTTATGTGCATCAAATATTTAAAAAAAAATAAAAATAGTTAAAATTAATGAAATACTAATTCACCCCGCCCCCCCCCCCCTCTTAGTATTTCCAACATTATGTTGGTTATGACCTCATTTTGAGCAAAATTTTGAACATTTAAATGAGGAAAGTGAGATGGTTACTAAAACCAAAGAAAGCTAATATTTTTCCAAAGTTTTAAGACATTTCAATATTTCCATATTAAATAGACAATATATCAATGCATATAGGAAAAAAGTTGTTCAGTGCATGCAATACAAAGTTCTAATACTAACAACCTTCAACAATTTGAAATAACTTTCTACATAAAACTTGTTCTTCCTTGAGACCTATAAAAGTTGAATTTATCCATCTATTCCAAACCTTTAAGAACAATACCAAATTTGTTTTCTTTACCAATATATAATATTTGTACTAGTCAACTAATCTATGTCATCAACTTCTTTGTCATGCATAGTAGTTAATGTCACGTTGATGTCATTTATTAACTTTGTGTTATATTCATTTGCATCCATATCACATTCTCAACCTTTCAAGTCACTTCCATTGATTTTTTACAAATAAAAACTATCCCTCCTTCTATGTTACTCAACTCTAATGAATTTTCTTGTCTATTTATCTCTCCTTGGTAATATTAAGATGAAAATTTGCATTGGCATTATTCACAACTATAATCAATATATGATTCCTTTCCTTGTTCTTTGACACATTTTTTGAATTAATATCTAGTTGATATAGCTTTAGTTCTTTCCTAGTTCATGTTTTGGGTTTGTATTTGAGAAACATACATAAACTTTTAACAACTTTTCTCATAACAATCACCTTTTCCTTTGAAATTGTTTTCGTTAAACCTTCCAAGCTTTTCCTAAGAGACTCTAGTTGCTAGAAGTTGTGAAAACATGAGACATACTAGCCGATTAAGTAAAATTATCAATTTCTTCAACAGGCATGCTAATTGATGTGGCATTTTCCTCATTATTTAATGGTAGGTTGTCATCCATCCATATCATGTTCTAATATTTATAGTCACCATCCTCACTACTACTATTGATAAAGTTTTCCCCACATTCTCTTTATGTTTGAGACACTTTTCACGCACTTTTTTTCACGACAAAAATAAATTCCCCTTTAACTACGTCTCAAAAGAGTTAAATTAATTGACTATACATTGGAATAACTTAGATCTCTATTAGATAGACATGATCCATTCTTTGGAACTTTTAGCAAACCAAATCACTGTACTTTTTACCTATTTTGGTAGGAAAAATAGTTATCACTGTTTTAGTTTTTGTCTATTTTATTTTAAACAAAAATGCATACAAGTGTAACAATTTGCGTTTATGTCTTTTTTAAAAGTGGCCTCTGGAGGAGGCTCACAATCCTACCTAAGATGAACATAAACATGAACACTACATGCAATTGTAGTTAGTGCAAAAATGTTTAGATGGAATGAATTTATAATTTATAGAAAAATGCATACATATTATGGTGAAGAAGTGTAGATGAATGTTGAATTCTAATATTTGTTAGTAAAGGTATGTGTATAACTTTAAAACAAATAGTTGAATTCGCTTGTATTGCCATTCTCAATCCAAAGAGCAAGATCGTGAGAAGAAATGGTCATTGTCATGTAAGTTCTAAGGCCATCCATTATTTTTCTAAACTAATCATCCTCTTATGTCAATGGCCTACACATTTTTCATTGTTTCCATCTCTTCTAATTTTTACTAAAATCCTAAACATCCTCTTATGTCAATGACCTACACCATTTTCATTATTTCCATCTCTTATAATTTCATATTGTTAATATGCATACTATTCAAGATCATTGTAGAAACTAATTTTGTTATTTCTTTTCCTCATGTCCTTTGTCAAATTTGTGTGTGAGTTACTATTTTTCTAAAACCCTAATCTTCCTTTTATGTCAATGGCCTACACCTTTTACATTATATCCATCTCTTCTAATTTTCACTAAAATACTAAATTTCCTCTTATGTCAATGGCCTACACTTTTTTCATTATTTCCATCTCTTTTAATTTCATATTGTTAATATGCATACTATTGAGGATCATAGTAGAAACTACTTTTGTTACTTCTTTTCCTCACGTCTTTTGTCAAATGTGTGTGTGTAAGTTACTATTTAGTAAGCACAAAAATCGATTCATTTCTCCCTAAAAACACACACACACACATAGTTAGAAACATATTACATGTAAATTTTTTCTCATAACTGCTATAAATATTAGGACATTGAGTGTAATTTAATGCAAGCCTAAACCATGCATTTAAGATCTCACATATGCCTTACCCAATACAACAATCTATCATGTATAGTAGATCATGTTCTTGAATATTTGTAAAATTTGATTCCTTTGCAAACACATTACATTTAACTTCTAGTAGTAATGTACTCTCTCTCTTACTCACACACACACACACACACATAGACTTAGAAACATAGTACATGTAATACTTTTGAAATACTAGGCCATTGAGTGTAATGTAATGCAAATCTTTACTATGTATTTAGAATCTCACATATGCCGAACCCAATACAAAAATATTCTTCGATATTTGTAAAAATTAGTTTCTTTGCAAATACATTGCATTTAACTTCTTGTAGTAATGCATGTGTTTTGCATTAATTATCTAATTTCTCATGAAGATATTGATTTCTACCGAAGTATTCAAGACCTATGATAAGAATAAGAAAATGAAGTCTAATCCATGTTTAAACATGGTAGAAAATAAGAGGAATTTTTAAGCACCTCACTCTCCCATGTCTATTTCAATAGCTCCTTTTATTTCATATAGAATACTTTCCTTTCTAAAATTGTTGCTCTTAGCTTATGTTCACTAGGGGACACATATGAGGTTGTTATTGCTGCAATTGATCAAACCATTTCCTTATAATAAGGAAATCAAGTGACATGGATGACAATTCCATTGGAAAAATAAATAAAATTAAATGGTATCATATATGCCGTCTCATTATTGAATATTATTCATCCCTGTCAACGTGGAACCAATTGCACAATAATGATTGTTAAACTAATTCTCAGGAAGACCAAGCCTATGTTGTTTCTACTCACAAACTCATTCCATGCTTTATAACCCTTGAGTTTTGTAAGTGGTTAATGATTCACAAGATTATTATTATTATTGGAAAGTTGCTTTTGAATGTCCTTATGTGGAAAGTAGGCCCTTCCCTATTATGACCCAGGGGAGGGCATATATGGGGTTGAATATATATGTAATGGGGTTAAATGCATATGATATAGGATTCAATCTAAAAAGGGTACACATGTACAATGAGGAATAAATGTATATATAGAAGCCAATATAGTCATTATTGTGGACATGAACATATTATCTAGAGACTCGTTATATAGGGGTCATATAGAGGAGGCTCACTGATCCGTAAACTTGGATATTCCACTGGACTGTTTGTCACAATAGATTTGACAATATTATATTAAAAATCTGAAGTTCTACATTATTACAGTTTTATTAAACTTTAAGATCTATAGTTCTAACTGTAATTATTGCATGCATACGAATGGAAATTATGCAGAAAAGTAGAGAACGAAAAAATAATCACGCACACATACTTGAGACACAAGATATGCTCTATGGGAAACCCTTTCAGGAGAAAATCCAACTGGAAGGTGAGGTCGCTTCGCTCTCTTTCTCTGTCTGGAAATATGGCTGCAGGTACAAAGAAGTAATGCATGTAGCTTGTGGGCTGCTACAATGTATAGATCCTCTCTATGTGCTCTACCTCTTATCTCTCCTGGCTATCTTTGCTAAGTTATGGAACAAAATGCTCTTGAAATAATGGAATGCCTCTTCCTCCTAGCGGTCCAGTTATAACATAACCTAATAGCCTACTAGTGGTTAATTTTGACTACGTCAACTCTTAAATAGAGTTACAATATAGACTCTTTTAGAGTATTTTACATCATAATCACATGGCTAGCCTCTTTTCCATGAATAATAGGGGTAGACGCAGCATGCTCCCGAACTATAGGTGTGAAAACATGAAGTTCAAATTCTAAGTGGCATAATTTTTGCATACAGACTCAAATTGACGTGCTTCTTGTGCCATTGGAAATATATTTGTGTGTAGAATAGAATAAAATGAAAAAAATTTAACCTCAAAAAACATCATTTGATGCATCAAAATGCTCTTGGAAGGTTTCAGACCCCGTTTCGCCAAACTGTGTCCCACTGGTAAAAGACGGCCCCGTGAGTTGATTCCTCCATTGTTTCCACTCCAAATGCATCAATATGGATGGAAAACAATATAATGATCCAATTTGAATCACACCTCGCCATTTTGGGAGGCTTTTGGTCCCCAAAATATTCTACTGAATGAGGTGAGGAATTTTTTCCTCCACCTTCTCTTTAGTGTACCATTTAGCTTTGCCTGGAAGTTGTCCCTTCAATCCAATATCTAAAAGGTCATGCTGGTCATGTCTTGTAGTACTAGACCTATTCTATAAAACTGTATATTATGTCAACTTTGCCTGAACATCTGGTGCCAAATCCTCCACATAAGGTAGATCTTGTTCCTCTTCCTAATCTAGCATGGAAGGCTCATATAGTTTCAAATTCTCTACATTCACAACTGAGTAAATGCGCATATATGGTGGTAAAATAAGTCGATGGACATTATCACCCACCTTTTCCAGTATCTCAAAGGGACCATAAATGAGAGCCTTGATTTTCTTACCATACCGCTGTAGCCTCTCCTTGTTCAGCTGTAGCCACACTCTCTCTCCCACCTTGAATGACTTCTTTGTTTTGTGTTGATCATGTCTGGTCTTATATTTCTCCTACAACTTCTGAAATGTTTCTTATACTTGTATATGGATCTACCCAATATTATCTATACATTTTTCATCCCTCAAAGCATCTCCTGTATGACCTTCCTCAAATCCTCCTTGTTTCCCATATGCAATGTCCAATGGTGAAGGCAACAAATATCCAAAACAAGTTTCAAATGGGGACTTTCATGTAGAAGTGTAGACTAGCCTATTGTAAGAATGTTGTATATATACTAGATTTTCATCCTAGGTCTTCGTATGCTTCTGGTTGTATCCCCTCAGAAGATGCAACAAAGTCTTGTTAACTACTTATGTTTGTACATTTGTCTTTGGATGGAATGTTGTAGATATATTCAACTTTGTGTCCATATTCTCCCACAACGTAGTCCAAAATGCACTGCTAAATTTTGTATCCCTGTCTAAAATGATGCTCCTTGGTATCCCAAAGTGAACCCAGACCTGTCCAAAGAACAAGTTTGTTGCTTCTTTCCCACTAATGGTCTTTTTACAGGGCATCATAACACATATCTTGTTGAACCTGTCAACTACCACGAATTGGTATTCATGTACCTTTGTGTTTGTTGGTAAACCTCCCATAAAGTCCATGGAAATGATTTCCCAAGGATGAGTAGGTACAGGTAAGGGATGATACAGACCATGTTTCTTGTTTCTAGGTTTGCTAATACAACAAAGTATACATCCTCTTATGAACCTAGCTACCTGCTCTTGCATATTGGGCCAATACACATACCTCTAAAAGTTATCCACAGTCTTCCCTACACCAAAGTGCGCTGACACCTTGGAGGTGTGAGCCTCTCTAATTAGTTGTAATCGCTCATGTTTAGGAACACATACCTTATCTAGCTTGTAGAGTAGCACATCCTAAAGATGGTATTCAATTGTGTTATCGCCATCTTGCACATGACTCTGACTCTGCAACTTTGATACACCTCCTTGAAGTCCTCATCTTCTGAATATGCCTCTCTGTATCCATCACACATGAATGGATCCATGTGCATAAGATTCCCCAAAGTTATGATATTTTATGTGGGTGGCCTTGAAAGCATGTCAACCAACTTGTTAGTGTTTCCCTTCTTATACTTGATCACCAAATGAAACTACTACAAAAACCACTCCACTTGTAATGCCCGCTTTGTTTTAGCTTACCTTAGGCCAACAAGTACTATAACGACTGGTGATCTTTGTGGATTATTGTCTCCTTTCCCATCAAATAGTGCTTCCACTTCTTCACAGCTTGTACCATGGCATAGATCACCCTATCATAAGTACGGTAGTTAAGAACTTCCCCATGAAATACTTCATAATGGTAACATCCAAGCCTTCCTCCTTGCATCAAGACAACTCCCATATCATACCCACTCACATATGTCTCCACTTCAAAGGTTTTTTTCAAGTTTGGTAATGCCAGAATTGGCGCTTGGCTAATCTTCTTTTTTAGCTCTTCAAAAACCCTTTGCTGACCTTTTCCCCCTTGGAAACTCTTATGTAGCACTCTCCTCACACATCTACCCAGGTAACCAGCCAATCGGGGTATACATGCGACAAGAGGCTACAATGATTGGATTTGACCTCCTATGTGACCTTAAGGAAGTGGATTCGACAGAACACATCAACCAACCTATCTACATCAGTAACAGAAACCTCAGGAGACATGTCAACCACTCAGACATCTTTCCCATGGGTCCCATTGATGTTCTAGATGTCTTAAGCCTTAGTCGCTCTCATGCTATAGGAATGACAATGTCTAGAAACCCAAAGTCGCTCTCGCAGGCTTACCTACTAGCGTCCAGAGACCCAATTTGCTAGTGTTATGCCAACCACCTAGGGATTTGGGCCACTTTTTTGGGCCCAAAGCCCAGGTTATTGCCTAGAATGAAATCATAACTTAGGAGCAGTAAAAGAATGAGGAAACAATGATTCAAAAACAATAAGTTAAACAGGACCTTAATCAGATCCCTACTAGCCATGATAGGCCTTTCGTCAAACATGTCGCAAGCATGTAATCTACAGGTATAACCAACAGAATTAAACATAGGGATCTTGTACTTATCTGAGAATCGCTAAGAACCATTGTTCCCTCATGCAATTTGCTGCATTACCATCTATTAGGCCATAGATACATTATCCATTCATTTACAAGAAAAAACATGCTGATATCCATACATAACTATTGTCATAAAACACACATATAACCAACATAATAACAACAAAAATACTCATGAAAGTACAACCATATAAACCACATATAATCCATCAAAATGATCATAGAAATACAAGGAGAAATAAGCCTTCATTAATGATGCAAAAACCAAACCTGGGATGGGACTTCCACGTTCCACTCGACCATAGAATGGTTGAGCCAAATCTCTCTTCAGCCATTTACCCCAGTGCCATATTCCAAGCATGAATGTGGGACTCAAACCAAAAGAACCAACCAGGGCATACCGAGGCTAAACCACCTCACCATCATCAATAGAAACCAGGCTTTACCATAATCCATCTCGGATCACTAGGCCAACACAATGAACACATCATAATAAGCTTTATCATGATATCCACCAAATCACTAGGCCAAACAATCATGGATGCCACCGGATTTCTCTACCTACACCATGAGGAACTTTCTTGTCTCCTACTCTCTTAGTACAATCCAAACCCGAATCACTAGGCCCTAAATTGAGACCCACACATATCCCAAACTCGGGATTACTAGGCCCAACAGAGAGAAAACCACCTCTTGGATTTACCATATATCTTGCCATTCACCGGCAATGCTTCCTAGGCCCACCGAGGCAACACAATCTTGGCTTTACTACAAACCAAAGTATGGATCAGGGGTTGTTAGGTCATTGGCTTTACCATGATCCACAGTCTGGTTCAGGGACCACTAAGCCATGTGCTCTATCATTCAGAGATCCACCACACTCAGCTTTGAATCCATCTGGAAATCCAACTCAACCAAAACATGAGAACCCCATCACACCATCGCTATCTAGAAATGGAAAGGCTAGGCTGAAAACACTGTTACACTTGGAAAAACCCGTGCCACAATAGAAAAGAATCACATGCAATACCATGCATGCAAAATCTAGCAAGGAAAATACACATGTAAATCGATACCTGCAAAGAATCTTGTTATAGCTGCTTGATCCTACCTTTCCTTGCTTGATCTTTGCTTCCTCTTGCCTTCTTTTCCTTTCTTTCTCCAATGCCAAAAATGCTTTAAGAAAACTCTAAGTGTCCAAGAGTGAGCAAGAAAGAGAGAATAATGAGAGAGCTCCAAAACTCAACTAACAAAAGGTTACCAACTGATCCTCAGAAGCCTTTCTATGAATGAGGCCTCTATTTTCTTCATTTTCCATTATTTTCCTTCAATTTCCTCTTGACATGCAACCTGTGACCTTTCACCTCCCTTTTCTCATAATTTCCATTATTTCCATAAATAAATGTACCAAAAATGCCATTTTGCCTTTTCAAAGCCTTAGCCATTCCCTTTGCCAATTTCCTTAGCCATAAACAACCAAATGAACACCCCCTAGGATGTTTTGCCCAACATTTAGCTTGGAATAAGTGTCCCATCAACCGTGGTTATTATTTTTGCCTTCATTAACTTTTATTACATGGAATTTTTACCAGGGCTATTACATCTTGCCACTTGTTGTTATGGCATGGAAGAGTGTTGCTACCGCTAAAAATGAAGCTATGAATTTCCTTAGGTATTGTGGTGCCCCAATGAAACTCTTGACCTCAGAAACATTAGTAGGCACCAGCCATTTCATAATGGCCTCCATCTTGGAAGGACCTATCTTAAACTCTCATCCACCGATCACATACCCCAAATACACCAAAGACTATTGCACAAACTCACACTTCTTGATATTTGGTAACAGCTGGTGCTTCTTCAATGTCTTCAACACCTGCGTCAAATGTGAAACATGCTCCTCCCAGGCAGCACTATATACCAATATATCATCCAAATAGACAATAGAAAATGAATCTATAAAAGTGCTTAGTACATCATTCATTAATATCATAAATATAGTTGGTGCACTACTTAGGCCAAATGGCATACCTAACCACTCATACAAACCTTACCTGGTTTTGAAGGCAGTTTTCCATGTATCTTCTTTGTTGACTTGAACCTGGTGATATCCAAACTTCAAGTCTAACTTGGTGAAGTAATTTTCTTGTTGTAACTAATCTAGCAGATTATCTATCTTGTGTAGGGGTATATGTTCTTGAGCGTGATTTTGTTCAACGCCCTGTAATCTATACACATTTTCCAAGTCCCATCCTTCTTCAACACAATTATGATGGGTGACCCACATGGTGATGTACTCGGTCGAATGGCACCCTGTTCCACCAGCTACTGCAATTGTTTCTTCACCTCACTTGCTTCTATAATAGATTGCCTGTACAACCCAATATTTAGTAATGGGGAGTCTAGCAATAACTGGATTTCATGCTCCACTTCTCTCTTAGGTGGTAACCCTTTAAGCTCTTAGAACACATCCTTGTATGCCTGTAAAAACTCCAATTGTTGTTTTTGTTTCTTAGTACAACCCTCTAGGGATACCTTGCCTCTTATTGACTCCTCTTCAGGCTAAATTTCTCCTAAAAACAATAAAACATACTTCTTGTTAGAACTGATCAATTTCTTTGCTTGGTTGGCACTTAATCTTTTTGAATTGCTTTTGTGCGCATTGATGATGAACGATTTTCCTTCCTTGATGAGCCGATACTGGTTGGCCCTCCTCATGAATAGTGCATCATGCATGTACATGTATGGACTCCCAAACATGACTCCACATACATCAAGAGGAACCACATCTAGATCTACTTCATCAATAAAATCAACACTGATAACAAATCTAATTTTATGTTGTTTTGTTACCTTCAACTCTGCATCCTCATTTACCCATCCTAACGGATATGGGTTTGGATGATCACTAACTTCCAACCCCAACCTCTTGACCAACTCTGCTGCAATGAGATTTGCCTACGATCCTAAGTCAAACATAGCATCAACCTTTGTCTTCTTGACGTGTATCTTTATATGTAAGAATTTTGTCATTTCTTTCTCTTCATGTTGTTGAGGCTACTTAGATTCACCTCCTTCTATACTGACATACATACAATCTTCTCATCCACATTTGAGTTGCTTTCAACTTGGCTGCTTGAATCAGTGGCCATGAGATTCTTCTTCTTATGATATTTCTTCTTGTTCTTCGAGTTTAGCTCTGGATGCAACTTCCAACACTTCTCCTTTGTATGGCCATCAATGTTGTAGTGGTTGCAGTGGTTTCTAGGATATTTCCACTGGTGTATTGTAGCTATTGTATTTTTTATCTTTTCCCTCTTTTTTCTTCTTTTTCCCTTCCTTAGAAGCATCTTATTTCTCCTTATGCTTCGATCCACTTGATTGTGCTCTTTTCAGACCTATGTTCTCCAGGTACTATGCATATACACAAGCCTCATCCATTTATTTGGGATTGAAAAAAATCACTTGCTCACGCATATGGTCACGCAGACCCCCCAAATACTTGAGAAGTACATCTGGGTTCTTTGGAGAGATGCCCAGCATTATAACCATCTTTCTGAATTTCTTGGTGTAGTCCTGTATGCTTTGGCCCAGCTTCGCCTAAAGTAATGCCACAAGATCCATTGGTCCTCCACGTACCTAATGGGATAAAACTACAAATTAATGAGGGTTTTGAAATACCGCCACTGTCACTAGAGGTTCTCCCTCCAACCTTAGGGTTTCTGTGTGGATCTCCCACCAATTCAGTGCATGGCCCTCTAATTTTGTCACGTGAATGAGATCTTTTGCCATTCCTCAATCTAATGGACACTGAAATAAACTTCTAGTTGCTGCAACCAGTTGGTGGCTTTAAGGGGCCTGACCCAGGTTCAGAGTTATTTAGCTAAACAAATCCCTATACTATTGGCCCTTCCAGCATTAGCCCATGGAGCGCAGATTGAAGTCTCATCCGAAGTAGTATGGGGGGATGCTGGAACCAAGTTTCCGCACCCTTGAGATTTTTGTGGTTTCGATTTAGTCCAAATGTGCCTACCTTTGCATGGGTTAATTCACGCACTGTCTTAACCTTCAATACCTTCACGATCTTTTATAATTGCCTTTCGCGCAGCCTTAACCAAGGGTTGAGATGCTTTCCTGCTGCTATGGCAGTGAACTGCAATATTTCCCCAAACTACACAACGAATCTTACTTATCTTCTTACAGATGTTAGTTAACTTCGCATAAGCATATATTCTATCTTGTATTCACTTAATCAACACATTCATACATATTCACACATCATATAAGCATTAAAAGTGCAATGTATATTTAATGTATCAGATGCAGAAAACAGGAAATAAATACGCAGAATGGATATGAAACTTCTCTTTATTAATGCTCCAACTGTTACAGACTCGACTCATCATGCACATTCAACTGCAGGAGTCCGTGCACTCAGCTGCAGACTATGAGGCCTCTGAACACTCAGCTATAGAGCCTTCTCCTACTCTACGACCCAAAACTAGACTTTACACTTTAGATATGACTCAACTCTTCATCCTTAGATCTGTTCTTCCATGATTCATTGATTGATCTAACTGCTTAAAGTCTCGTTCTATTTATTCAATCCCATGGTCCGCGGACCATGGGTAGATCTTCTACAACCGACATTACATTACAAAATTGAACGCGAACAACCCTATGACTCTTTTAGAAACTACGCGGTCCCTGCCCACAAAAATGTGGAGTCTTTACAGCGGAGTTACAACTTTTGACCAAAATCTAGGCTCTAAGCCCAAAAAATTCCCATGGGGGATCCCACACCCAACAAAACCCCAACACAAACATCATGATTCGCCCTCGAGCCACTCTGTCGGTGTAGAGATATTTGTGCGAAAACCTCCCAATTCTGCTTGAATCGCTATAAGATCGGCAACACACTCAGCAGCTGCCTGTTATACCTCCTCGACATGTTGTTCAGATACCGTCGTTGTTGAACAACTGCCTTGAACTTTTCCCTCTGTTTCCTGCATCTGCGCTAGCTTTTCTTCAATAGAGGCTGTAATGATATACGCCTCATCAATCCACGGCTGTAAGTGCGCCTTCAAAACTGTTTCCTTATGTTGAGCAAAATCCACCTGCTCCTTGAGCACTTTCGCCTTCTACATCCTCGTGAGCCTCTATGTAAGGGCAACCGTCTACGCGGTCCCTTTTACTTCATCATATTTCTGTTGTAGCTCGCGCGCCTTTGTTTCTAGGTGTTGTATGTTTGGGTCCTCCTGCAGAGTAGTGAGAACCTCAAACGACTGCTCGATCAGCTTTGTGCAGCCTTTCACTACACTGTTGACCTCTGCTATTGCTAATGCAATCGCGCTGGCATGCTATTCCTTAACCTCTAATGGAGTTGAATGTTGCACCTTTAATTGTAGTTTGGTTATCTGAAGGTTCAGTTCGAGCTGAACCCTAGCCATCTCTTCCTTTGCCTCGCCCACTCCTCCTACTAGTTTCCAGACATGCGCCTCCACTGGTTCCTCTACTTGGATGACCAACTCTAGGACCATCTAGCAAGCTTCCTCCACCACCTGTACGGGTTGTCTATTCTACGCCACTACCTCGTCGCATTGCAGGCTCAATTATCCAATGTTGATGAGTTGCTCGCCCATTACCTGGAGCGCGCGACCCTCCCTGGCTCGTAGTTCTACAGTAACTCCATCCTGCAAAACATAGAGCATCTCCCAAGGGAGCATAGCCATATTTATCCCAATTCCCTTCAGCCCACTAACCATAGGCCTGTCGGACTCATTTTCTGAAACTAGCGCTCCCTCTGGCAGCACTATTGTGTTAGTCGTCCGGGCGTGCAGCATCTCTTCGGCCACGGCTATCCCTAATGCGAGGTTGGTTGACACAGTGCCAGCCTATGGGGTGCACACCTGCAACTCTTGTATCTACACTCGGAGAGCCCCCAACACCATCTGGTGTTCCTCCGCGAACTGTTGGAGGGTCTCCGCGGTGACATTCCTCACCGTCTCCCCAATCTCGTGCAGATCCCCCTTAGTGAGGGTGATCAGGTCGAACGAAGTTTTCGAAGCCTTCGATTTCTTCCACGGCCCTACCTGCTCTCTTGGGCGTTGTCGTTTCAGCTGTGTGGACGTTGTCTATGGGTTCGCGCCACCTTGCTCTGTATCTGTCTCCTATTCAGGCGAAGGCAACTTGTCTCCCTTGCGCTCTTCCTCGGTTTCCTTCTGCTGTTCTTCTGCCAGCTTCGCAGTGTCGCGTTCTACCTGGGCCTTGGATGTTGCTGCTTTGTTCCTATGCTTCTCTGCCAACTACGTCATCCGCAGTTTCACCTCATCCTTTTTCTTTTGTGCGACGAACTTCTTTGCTTCCATCGCGGAGTTCGTTGGAGCATGCCACTCCTGTGGCCACGACTCAAGGACTACGAATATGACATCATCTATCACCAGGTAGGGTAGCTCGCACCATGTCTTCGTAGGGTCCTTGCACGCCCTGATGTACATGTGGTGGAAATCTGCCTTGAACTTCGTGAAACTCTACAGACTGTTGTAGACGGTGGGCAATAATCACGGCTTGCGATTAATCCCCATTTTGATGTTCATCTCCATGAACACCAAGAAGATTTTACTGTCCCTTATCTGCTGCGCATCTCTAGTTGCCCATGGCGAAGCATACTTCGCTGCCTCCGAAAGGTCCTGCGCAATCATTGGGAACTGGTTGTCCTTGGGCAATTCCCATGCCACCAGCACTATGGACAACAATAGCCACGCATAATGAAAAGTCTTCCCCTGCTCCTGTGCCTCGTGGTAGTTCTCAAGGAACTCTCCGCACAAGTAGTTTGCCCAGTTAAACTCGACCCCTTCTGCGCATTGAGTTGCAAGTGAAACCACCGGCACAGGCACTTCATTCGTGCAGCACTTCTGTATAACCTTCCTTGCCAATATCTGCATTGTGACTTTGACCGCAAGGTTATTGATGTTGGAAATTGCATACCCTCTCTTCTTATTCTCCAGCTTGAACTTCTTCGTCATGGCCTCCATGATGGCCAAATCATCACTCTTACCCTCCGAGATGTTCGCTGGGTCCTCCCTTTTGCAAGGGAGCCAAGTAATTCTGTGAATCAGGTGGTCTGTGATGGGGATGGGCTTCTCCAACCATAAGCACACATCATGCAACAAGCAGAGCAACTGCCTAATGAAAAAAATGGTCATTGGGCGCAATGGTAATGCAACACCCAGATCAGGTTTAACAATCCTGCCTTTTCTACACCTCTCAGCCACTTACGCGGCTCCAACTCTGTGACTCCAGTCGGCACATCTTTCTTTTGGTGCATTAGCTACGCGGTTGCCAAATGTGGGAACTTCTCATGGTCCGTGAGAACCCAGTCTTCAAATTTTAGTATAGGCACTCGCCCCAAGTGCGCTCCTTCGAAAATGATGTCATTTGGGAGCAGCAGAGTCTGTAGAGAGCTCTTGCTCTCATCTAGATATTTGGGCACCCTTGCTTTACCCTTCAGCGGAGGAACATATGCAGGGAACCTGGTAAGAGGGTTCGAACCCTGTGTGTCAACCTCCATTTCTACATCCTCGTCCTCCTCTACCAGGATTTCTTCAAATTCTTCCTCCTCACCAGCCTCCAAATTAATAGATTTCCCCTTTTCTTCCATGGTAATCTTAGTCCTTAATGGGTTCCTAGGGGATACGTGCACCGGTACCATAGCCTACTTGTCTTTCTTAGTTCTCAGCATGCGTGGTGATTTAGGTATTTCTGTGAATATCCCAACACTTTCTGGGACTTCTACTTCCGTAATGGCCTATGTAGTTTCCTCAACAATCATTACTCCGGTATCCATGGCTCCCTCAGGTGCTTCCATAGTGTTATTCCACAATTCTCGTAACGGCTCGGGTAATTGCTCAAACAAAAAATTCACCTTCAAAAGATCGAATAGATCTAATTTCATGAATGTCTATAGTGTGTGCAACAACTCATTCCTCAAATTGCCAAGTGTTGTTTGTTGAACAACCCTTTGTAATTTACAGTTCCTTGAATTTGAATTCGACAGTTCCCCCCACATTAGGTCCATTAATGCTCGATTGGCGGCAGATTTTCAAGAATCTAGCCCATAAAGTTTGCCTTAAATGCCTATCACCCACTGCATTTGCTCTCAAACCAAGCATCACATCGTGAATAGTGGCTATAACGGTCACTTTCCAGCCGATTTGCGCAATAGCATAGCTACTCTCACGTTGTCGCGGACCCTGTGACACTTCGCTATTGCGCGCAGTCCTGACATCACGCAACTCTCCGGCAGAGTAGTTTATAGTCCCACGCTTCCTTTTAGCTACCTGGAGCGCTAAGATTGTGCTTCTTTCAGCTAGTCAAATGGCTAAGCCCCCTATGTACACCTTCAAACGACTTCCATTGACCTTTCCTGGGAAGAGTTGTCCATTTAACTTTACCAACTGCACCGTGCCACCATCTGTGATCTCCTTAATAACACATGGTCCTAGCCAATGCATTCTAAGCTTCCCTGGGAATTTATCGAACTTATTATCATACAACAACACCAAATCATTCACCTTGAAGGTGCGCAACTTAATATGTCGATCGTGCCAAGCCTTTTCACGTTGCTTTTGGACCTGCTGGTGAAATCCAGCCAAAAATTGTTCTTCTTCGAGCTCTTCCAAATGCGCGAGCCTCTCCTCCAGGGATCCATGATCCATCATACCTGTGAGCGCTACTATGCACAGACTAGGCATGATGTATTCCATAAGCATTACAACTTCCACTCCATAGACAAGCTTAAAAGGTGTATGTCCCATCAATTTCTTGCATGTCATCTTATAAGCCCATAATATTGCGGGTACGCGCAAGTCCCAATCACCTCGCTGCACATTACGTACCTTGTTCAGTGCATTGCATACCTTGTGGAACGCTTCCGCACGGAGAACCTTATGCGCGATTGTTCTTCCTACATACTTTCTTTCCAACATTAAGAGCCATTTCTTCATTTGCCCCCCAACACATGCTTATTGACCATACCTCTCAGCGTGGAGTTCATGTGCATTTGTGTAGGTTGTTTTCCATATGCCTGCACCCACTTGTCCAGATGCATGTGCAAACTATCTCGTATGTTGTATTTGTCTGTCAATTGCACCCTAGGCTTCCCAAATCGTGTGTGCATCATTCTCCTACATTTGTGGCAGTCGCCAAAGCTTCCTTTGTGCGTACCCCACCACCTCGTAGGCGTAGTGCGCAGTACCCAGTCCAAGGCCTGGAAACGTTGCTTTTTCGGCACCTCCCTTTCAAATTTATCCAAGAAGGTATCTACCTCACTTAAACCATCATAAGTAGGCTAATCTCTTACTTCTGTCAATACGCAGCACAATGACCATGTCATCATATTACAATTCAGCGTGGTTACTTCATGTAACCGATTCTTCCATCGCTCTATCTCCTCATCAGAATGTATTACAAACTCTTGCACTCCCATGAAATCCACCCATCTGCGGTGGGATTTACCCAGTCTTGCTTTCGCGCTGTTATCTTGTAGATGCAGTCCAAATCATCATCAGTTTCATAGTCGCGCACCAGCTTTGTATAGCGCGATCCTTTAGTAGGGTCCAAGGGTATAATTACACGTAATGACTTCTCAAAAATCATCTTGCGCTTCTTCAGATTAATCACCCCATTAATGTCAGTGGCCCAATCAATTCCTAAGAGCGCGGGGTAGGGATTGATGTCATCGACAATCTCTATCACTTCAAAGTCTGCTAGTTTGGCAAAACATTCGCATCTGATCCTAAATCCAAGATAACTTGATCCATCTCATACTCTCTGATCTACACAGTTAGCCTCATTTCTCTTCCTATCCTTGTCTTATGCTTGCCAATCTTTTGGACTATGTGTAGTTCTCCTGGCGCAGTCCCAGCACATATGTTAATGAGTTCCTGTAATCCTTTTACAACTTTATTGTCGAGTAGTAACTTCATGCATATTTCCAGGAACGTTGTGAGCATGGATGGGTCCATCTCTGGCTCCGGTCTATCTTTGCTTCCTGAAGTGGAGGCCTTAGTGAAGCTCTTCTTGGCTTCCATGAAGGTTTCCTGAGTGCGCTCCAAATCAAACTACTTCTTTCACCGGAGCTTTGTGAACCCAAGTACTATCTTCTGGTTGTTTTCCTTTGTCATCTCCCATCGTGATTCCACTTCGAAGCATAATGTTTACATTTGGATCTTCCTCGTGTGGCGCAGACCTTATCATCTGTAGGTTCTGAGTCAGGGGAGGCAGTAGCGCTCCTTTGTCATGTATCCTAGCTATCAGTGTAGGATAATCTTTTGTCTCATGATCAAAAAAGTTGCAATACAAACACGACGGACACGTTGGATTTGTGCAATCGTGGGCAGAATGTCCTGGCCATCCGCAATTGTAGCATATCAACTGTCCGCGACATCTTCCAGGTCCTCCTCTGCCTCAGCCTCGTCCGCACCCCTGAAATCCTGTTTGTGCCATTCCTGCATTTTGGTCAAGGGGCCGTGTTTCGGCCTGAACTCTATAGGTGGGTTTTCTATCCATCATTAACTCATAGCTTCTACAAGTGCACTCATCGTGTCCCACTGACCTACAAAAGTTGTAGAACAAATGTTGCGAATTTTGCGTATACTTCTGTAACAAGTGACAATTGTCTATGGCATGTTTTCCTACTATTTGAAAAATCGCGCACCACAAAGTAGGTTCTGCGCTAGGTCCTGTTTGTGCTTTTGGTCTTAAGGGCATCGGTCCTCCTCTTGCGAGGTAATTTGCGAAAACCAGGCAGTGGTCCTTGTCATGACCCTGACGCTTACATTTTATGCACCATACCTCTTCACGCACTTCCGATCGAGCTGTCCTGTCCTGTTTCAGACTTTGCATCTCAAGGCATAAATTCTTCAACTATTCATGGATCTGCTGAACTCCTAAGTTGGGATCCTGCATTGGGGTCTCATGTAGCCTCATAGTAATCTCTAAGGCCTCTGCCTCAGTCGTTATCTTCTGCTGCGATAGTGCACTTCTTAAATGTGGCATTAGCAAGGCTACAAACCACTTGCGATGTTGTCCATCAATCATATTCATATTAGCTTCGCAAATCGTACATTTCAACCTCTGATCCAGCTCCCAAGGAGTCTCACCTGGTAGCATTGTGATCTCTTTGAATCTAATGATCCACTGTGCTTCAGGCTTCGGCTTGCTAAATTCTCTGTTTAGCGATGCTTGGATATCTATGATTCCCGCATCTGGATTATCATTGGAGTGATTAATATACCAGTTCAACGTGCGGTCCTACAGGGTGCTAACCAGTGTCGCTTTCTTTATATTGTCATCTGTAACTCCTTGCGCTTCCCATACAGCCCTTACCACAAACCATAATTGGTCTGGATCCTCATTTCCCAAACTCTTGAACACAGGAAACTTCACTGTGCTTGCCATATTGAATCGCAGTGGTGGTGGAGGTGGTATGGGTGAAGATGGAGGTGATGGTGGTGATGTGGGTGGAGGTGGTATTCACGGAATTCTTTGCCTTATCAGATGGATCGCACTTTGCGGTGAGACCTTTGCGAGCTCTTTCTCATCCCCTCGCGGAGATGAAATCAAGGGGCTAGCTTCTGGTCCCTTATTTCCTTCGTTCCTGTAAGCTTTTCCACTTCACGTAACCCCGAACATCAAGGTAACTACATAACCCTCTTTTCACACAATAGCATTTTCATCCAAGTATTCAAAGACTTTACGTACTTACCTCATAGTCCTTTGAGAAAGCGTCGCTCTGCCTCGCTGTAGCTAACTGAGGTGTCAAACACGAACTCAATAATGAATCCTCCTATAATACGATTGAGCTAATGATCAACAACGTGCGCGATCTTATCCTTAGATGCCTCCAACCTCCACACTAACTCTGGGGTCCACACAATAGGATCGTCAAGTTTCCACCTTTCTTCGCTATCTACCAGCTTCACGATCCACTCGTATAGCTCAGTAGGGAAGGACGCAAAGAAGATTTCATGGATCTTTGTGTATATGTAGCAGTCCAACCACTCTTATTTTGGCAATCGTGGGTTCTTGTTCTCCTGTGCTACCAACTTGTGAATTCTTCTGTCCAACCAGCCTTCAATTTCCTTCTTAGTTGGATTCCAATGGTACGACATCATACATCTCTATGCAGATTCTAGTCCCGACAACAGAACCATTTGTTGGCTTGAGGGCGCTTGAACCAGGTTTAGAGTTATTTATCCAAACAAATCCCTACACTATTGGCCCTTTCGGCATCAGCTCGCGGAGCGCGGACTAAAGTCTCACCCAAAGCAGTATGGGGGGATGCTTGAACCAAGTTTCCACACCCTTGGGATGTTTGTGGCGTCGATTTAGTCCAACTATGCCTACCTTCGTGTGGGTTACTTCACATGTTGTCTTAACCTTCAATACATTCGCGATCTGTTATAATCGCCTTTCGCGTAGCCCTAACCAAGGGCTGAGATGTTTTCACGCTGCTATGGCAGTGAACTGCACTATTTCCCCAAACTACACCGTGAATCTTACTTATCTTCTTACAGATGTTAGTTAACTTTGCATAAGTAGATATTCTATCTTGTATTCACTTAATCAACACATTCATACATATTCGCGCATCATATAAGCATTAAAAGTGCAATGTATATTCAATGTATCAGATGCATAAAACAGGTAATAAATACGCAGAATGGATATGAAACTTCTCTTTATTAATGCTCCAACTATTATAGACTCGACTCGCCTTGTGCACTCAGTTGCAGGGTTCCGCGCACTCAGCTGCAAAATACTAGGCCTTTGCGCACTTAGCTGCAGAGCCTTCTCCTACTCTACGATCGAAAACTAGACTTTACAATTCAGATATGACTCAACTCTTCATCCTTAGATCCGTTCTTCCATGATTCATTGATTGATCTAATTGCTTAGAGCCCCGCTTTATTTATACAATCCCATGGTCCGCGAACCATGGGTAGATCTTCTACAGCTAACATTACATTACAAAATTGAGGGCAGACAACCCTATGACTCTTTTACAAACTACGCGCTCCATGCCCATAAAAATGTGGAGTCTTTACATCGAGGTTACAATATTTCACCAAAATGTGGGCTCTAAGCCCCAAAATTTCCCTTGGGGGATCCCATGTCCAACACCAATGGTTCAGCTTTAGAGTGTCAATATCATCGTGGTACAACTTGATATCGATTTATGCTTCCATTTTAAATAGTGATTGATTCACGACACTTGAACTAGGTTGATCTATTCTGGGTTCTTTCTTTGGCTGGTTCTGCATGTCTTCCCAATCTCCTGATCCCCCTTCTAATTTGTCCTCTGCATTCGAACCCCCATCTTCTCTAAATATCCCAAAATTATTTCTTAGGGATGCCATGAAGAGATATTGTGGTTTATATCTGTGACTTGTTGTTCAAGCCGCAAAAACCTCACCTTTGCAGGATCACAAGGTTCGTTTACAGATTCATCGACCATGATTAGTGTTTTATGATTTTCAACCCTACTGACCTAGATCCCTTGAAAATATCCAAAAATACCCAAAGAAACCTGCTATGATACCAATGATCCGTAAACTATCGTGGATATTCCACTACACAGTTCATCACAATATATTTGACAATATTATATTAAAAATTTGAAGTTCTACATTATTACAATTTCATTATACTTTAAGATCTGTAGTTTTAACTATAATTAGTGCATGCATGCGAATGAAAATTATGCAGAAAAGTAGAGAGACAAAATAAGCTCTCTCACACACACATAAGACATAAGATATTCTCTCTAGGAAACCCTTTCAGGAGAAAACCCAGCTGGAAGGTGAGGTTGCTTCACTCTCTTTCTCTATCTAGAAATATGGCTACAGGCACAAAGAAGTATTGTATGTGGCCCATGGGATGCTATAGTTCAAATATCCTCTTTGTGTTCTCTACCTCTTATCTCTCCTGGCTATCTTTTCTCGTCTATGGAACAAAATGCTCTCGAAAGAATGGAATGCCTCTTCCTCCTAGTGGCTCGATTATAACACAATCTGATAGCCTACTAGTGGTTAATTTTGACTATATCAACTCTTAACTAGATTTACAATATAGATTCTTCTAGATTTTTTTACATCATATTCACGTGGATATCCCTTTTCCATGAATAATGGGGGTTGATGCAACATCCTCCCGAACTATAGGTGTGAAAATAGGAAGGCCAATTTTTGAGTGGCATAACTTTTGCATACATACTCTCATTGACACGCTTCTTATACCATTGGAAAGATATATGTGTGTAGAATAGCATGAAATGGTGCTACACCAAAGCTGCAATGTGTTACCCCCAAAAAAGTCATTTGATGCCTTAAAATTATCTAGGAAAGTTTCAGACCCCGTTTTGCCAAACTGGGTCCCACCGATAAAATCGGTCCCGTGAGTTGATTCCTCCACTTTTTCCAATCCATATGCATCAATATGGATGAAAAAAATATATCATGATCCAATCTGGATCATTCACCTAAGCAATACATAGATATGGCATACTCTCTCCCATTACACATGTGGGCCCAAGATTACGCCAACCTCTATTACATATACATTTAATCCCACATATATATTCATCCCTGTATATACCCACCCCCCCCCCCCCCATAGGGTCATTTTGTTGGAGAATGTAAGTAGTTTTCGGTCTTCATAACTTGTACCATCATGTATTTTATGTAAAAAGCCAAAGAAAATAAAATTATTATTATTTTTCTAGAAAAAACATGTTCTTCATGCTTCTAGGTTTTGAGTCAAAAAATCAATCCTATTTTGGACTTATTGTAAAAGAAAAAGAAAAATAATTTTTTAATTGTAATTTTGGGACAAAAAAACCCCTCTAGATGCCAAGTCAACCTACATTACAAGTTGGCCTTACCCAATGGACATGTCTATTTACACCCCCTCTAAACTATATAAATAGAGCGAAGATGTAGCTCATTTGGACACACACATTTGACGAATTGTGGCCTAAAATATTGCAAAAAGGGCACAGAAGAACTGAATGAACAAAATATGGAAGAGAGGATATTTTTCTTGAGCTAGAGCTTGTGGAAGATATTTTGTTATTGATCTCTTGTTGTTGAATCTACCAGAAAGAAGGAAGGCTTGTCTTGGCATATAGAGGTGGAAGCTTCTGTGGTTATGGGTCTTGGATATCTTATTTGATCTGATTCTATAAGAAGAAAAGTTTTTGGGTTTTACCCTTGGAGGGGTTTTTCCCTGGCTTGGAGCCTATATCTTGTGTTCTTTTGTTTTCTGTGATCTTAACATGTTCGTGTATTATGGAAGTTGCTTGATAAAAGAAGAAAAAAACACTATAACAATAATGCCAAAAAAACTCACAAGTAATTATCATGAAGGAAAATCTATCTTAATCTACAATTATTCTGATTTTCCAACACTTAACACTCCTTGATATGGAAGAAGTGATCCCTTCAACTAAGAAACCTTAAATGGAAGTATTTATTCTAGAATGTTTTCCAAGACTTGAAACTAGCCCCTATTTCTCAAAATGGCTCACTTGCATGGGAAAAATGAGCCTAAAAAAGAAACACCTGCCTCTTGGGGATTTGAATCTTAGTGGGGGGAATACTACCACCTTGGTTTAATGATTGATACAAGAGCCCATTAACATCACAAAATCAATATTACCAAGAGGTTGAGTTTCAATTAGAGAGTACATAAAATACAACAAAACAAGATCTTTTATGATAATAATTAGACTTCTTTTTATATAAAATTTCATAATATGAAGCATCATAACCACATGACTCCCTAGTTTCACCACATTATGTACAATCTACAATTAGCATATAAGTCCTAAATTACCTAAATTGACAAATGAAGAGTGAACATGTGGCAATAATGACTAGGATATTTACACTCTTTATTATAGTATTGTAATACATATTTGTTAGATGAATAAGACAAAATATTTGATTTTGCAATATATGCTTTTGATAGGAATGGTTAGATGGCGTTTGCATAATTTATTGGTAGGTAGAAGTCATTGCCTTTATATGGTTTGATAATGACCTTTAAATATAGGGAAGATAAGGGATATCAAGTCAATTCTTTGGGTAGGTTACTAAAGTTCCAAGTGACCATCACTAGCAAAAGCAAGGTGTATGAGGCTAAGTGTTTCCTTGTAAAAGTTACACATAACAATACAACAATAAGTATAATCCAATTATTTTGTGACAATTGTAATGTATCAATTCAATGATTATCAATAAAGGGATTTAAGGATGTAAATGATAATAGAAAGGCATACACGACATTGTCAAATTGGAAACTCAAGTCACATTTAAAAATAAATAAAAACATTAATATATATTTAAAAGCTTCATATATTTAATATGATATCATGACATTTTGTAACTAGCATCAAATGACACATTTTGGCACATTTTAGATTGTTTCAAGCGAATGGAGCACATATGTTTTCAATGTTACATGTAGCATTAGTAAAATAAATTGACATCTACACCCATGTGTTTTGAAATATCTTAATGTTGATTTTTAACATCTATTTTCAACATAGCCACATTTATAACGATGTTTCATATAGTTAGAAAGATCCTACAATGACATTAAAATGTCAAAATAAATGCCAATTTTTGGCTTATGCATTAATGGAAAGAAATATGGAATCTAGTAGAAGGAAAAACATAAAATGTCATAAAGAAGGGTTGTAAGAATTGCAATCTAGTGGAACATATATAGATTATAGGTCATCCACTACCAAAAAAATAAAACCTAAGGCAAGTCTAATTATGTGTTCTAAGATGTGGTCATTCACCTTTATCCTATTAAATGTATAAGGACCAATAGACTCAATCCTAAAACCATTATGCTATGGGCTCTTATCTTAAGAGAGGAAATTTTGTGAGGACGTTCCTCGAACTAGGTGAGAGGATAGCTAAATGGCACTATGAAATACTACATGATTTTACAACATAGAATAAACTTGCAGACAAATTTCTAAGAGATGACACCATTACTAGGAAAACAAAAGAGTTGGCAACACTTTCATTGCAAAGAGGTTTGAAAAATTTTTACTTAGTGGAAATTGGATTGAATGGAAATTTGAAGTTGCCTAATCTAATATTCTTAAAAGTAGACCCTTTGGTCACTAGCCCATCAACATAGATATCCAAAATGGTACTAAGTTAGTGAATTCTTATTCCAAAATTGAAAACACAAGCTTTTCTCATTGTAACCTACAACATAATATTCACCTCTAATGAAACAAATTTCCAAAATTGTAGTGATTTGAATGTCCATCATTTTTACAAAGTTCTAATGTCCAAAGAAAATTTTAAATCTTAGAATTGTAATGTGGTCGATAGCAATTCGTTATAAAATACATATTATCTATACAATTAGATGTGGAAACCATTCACAATCAAATTAAATATGATGTTTATCAAGGTATTTTGGTGAAAGAATATCAGGTCACATTAAATCTAGATATAATCTTTTAGAATGAGGAAACATTTGGGAAATATGAATCAAGGGTTTAATGGTTAAAAAAAGGAGAAAAAAAAAGCATTCTTCTTTTACAAGTTAATATAAAGGAAGGAAAAGAATAGGATCCTCAAATGGCATGAAGAGAGATTGTACCACCTTTGAGGACCAAGAAATGTTAATGCAATAGGAAACTTCTTACTTAAAATATTTTAGTAGAATCAGGGAATTATAAAAAGGGACAACCAAGATATTTTTTCTCTTATCCCTTGAGTATTCATCTACAAATTAAACAACTATCTTGTAGCTCCAATCACAAAATAATAGTTTGAAAAGGTTGTCCTCTCCCTTAAAGGTAACAAAACTCTAGGATGATATGATCACCCAACAAATTTATTTCAACAAATTTGGAAAATGGTTAAAGATGATAATTTAAATGTAGCCAAGGAATAAAAAATGTAAAGGAAAATTATAAAGTTTTGCTACATGTCCTTGAGTTTAATGAGTAAGATGTTACACACATTTTGGCTTTTAGATCAAGGAGTATTTTTGTGCAATATTGTTTTATAAAATCATTACTGATCTCATATAATCAAAGAATAAATATCCTCATGTATAATCTAATATTAGAAGAGTAGGGAGGATGTATTTAACAACCAAATGACAAACAAACTCATAATAGCCTAAGAGATAATTCACATAGCAATGCCAAAGAAGTTATTGACGGAATTACTCTTGAAACTTGTCTTCCTAAGAGATAATTCACATAGCAATGCCAAAGAAGTTATTGATGGAATTACTCTTGAAACTTGTCTTCATCATGGATTTGCTAAATTAGGCTTCAAAATTCTTTTTTGTAACTTCTTTTGTGATTTTGAAAAAAATAAATAAATAAATTGAAGCTCAAGTAGCTTCAAGGATGCACCCTCTATGCTTCTTTTCTTTATCATCTTTGTTGAGGCTCTAGTGATAGTTAGGTCACATGGATGAATGAAAGGATTAGTAGTTACCTCTAGCATCCCACCTACCACTCGCAACTTGTTGATAATGTATCATTTCTTGGCACAAAGATAACTGAAGTTATTTTTCTAAAATTCAAATATATCGATCTTCAAAGAGGCCAAAGGATTGAAGCTCAATAAAGAGAAATCAAATATATTTTCCCTCGACAATTGCCTCCTCCATTGAATAAGCATAAGCATGATACTATGCTTCATAAGGACTTTTTCCTCTAATAAAGAACACGCAAAAGTTTGGAAACAAATCTTGCAACAATTGAAAAATTGACTTCTCTCTTCAACTCTCGAGCCTTTAACATCAGATGGAAGAATTTTGTTAATTTGACGCATTGTCTTTGTAATTCTTCTATTCCATAGGGAAATCTTGACTACCACATAATAAAATCTTGACTACCACATAATAAAGAGATTTAGATATGTAAGGAATTATAAATGCTTTCTTATATATATATTATATATATATATATATATATATATATATAATATATATATATATATATTTTTATCTTATGGGTTGGAAGAAGATGAAAAAAAACAAAATGGGTAGGAAGATAGGATATCCAACACCTATACTTGGTAAATACTATCATTCAAGTTATTTTAAAGAGTAATGGTTGATCCTTATGACTTTTGGGCTAACACCGAAAGAAAAAACATAGTAATAATATCATTAAAGAAATTTAGCTCCAAGGATTAACTTGATTGATAGATGCTTGTGTGAAAGTTCATGGAGGTATGAGTATCAAATCCTATCGAGTCCGTTAGGGTTACTAGGTGGTATTTAGGTTGGTGGTTGTTATTCTCTTTCATCCAAAAAAGGGAGAAAATTGGGGAATTATGTATGGGACTAGCAAGATATTGGCATCCCACATGGAATGCTTAATACACAAATGAGGGACTGTATTTTTCTAATAAAATAAAATAAATCAACAAAGGAAGACAAATTTTCCAAAAGATTCAAATATTTGGAACTCCTAAAAAGCAAAAGAAATTAAGACTTGCATCTATCTTAGAATGTTCGTAAGGCTAGAAACAATGGGATATTGGGAAGGATGAGGCTCTACGACTTATCTCTTTTTTTACTCTTTTACATGCCATCATATTTACAAGGAATGGAACACAGCTGCCGACAAATTATCCAAAGAGGCTGCGGACAGGCCTCCAGGCACTTGGTTAATACAGGAATAGAGGGATGACGCTCACTATCAGTACTACCATCGGCCATATATGGATATCGCTGTATAGTTTCGGCTTATTGGGAACCAGGACATATTTACATGTTTTTTTGTTAGTTACTCCATCTATAATATACATGTTTTTAATTAAATCTGATCAACACTCTCAAAGTGCTAGACTATTATCTGGCAAATTATTATGCAGTATATCACCTGACATTGATGCCTCCCTGCGTGGACATAAGGCATCAAATTGTGAACAGTTATATTCTTGAACCTTTATTTTTGGATAGGCAGCACCTCTCTTACATCATATGCATCGTGCATTTACAACATGTGATTTTCTTACTTAATGAAAATTACGATTTTTCCAAGGGGAAAAGAAAATGGGATATTGGGAAGACTACCAATGCACTACCCACCTCTAAAGATCTAGAAACTGTGAGGTAACTTTAAGATCTTAAGAGTAGAAAGAGGTGCATATTCTATCAAATCTCAACAAAAGCACTATGAATAACCTTTCAAATGTGGGATGCAACTTACAAAGAACTTCAAGATTGGCTAATTCATCTTCAACACGAAAAGGAAAATCTACATCATTCAAATGTAAAAAGCAAAATAATCCTTTATAAGAAAGGCTAAGGACATGGTTTGGTGTACCCCAAAAGATAAATGAAATAATATAGCTAAATAAGGATACTTAAAATCCATTTTTAAAATAAAAGTGAATAACAAAAGAATTAATTTAAAATATATATATATATATATATATATATATATGGTTTGTTGGTCTTTGGCTAAAGATCACGATATTCGATGATTAACAATTCAAAATAAAATTCTCTCATAAAAAGTTATAAAAGGAAAGGCTTTCTAGGGCCCTTTAGTTATAGTAAGTGATTGGAAAAATAATTCTATGTAACTCATACTCTCTTGCTATGCCAACTATGATATCTATTTGGATATTATGGACAATCTTCATAAACTATAAAATCTCAGAAAAATATTGTGATCTTCAAAATAACTATCTCAACCCTACTTCAATTCCAACCCAAATTAATATCTTAATGATGAATTTTCACTAAATTCCTTGGGGAAGGAAGAATACATGACTAGAGATTAAGGTTGAAGATGACGAGGATCATTTGAAGTAATGATGTACCTAAATGACTATACCTATTATGTAAATTGTCAACTCTGTAGTTGAAAGAAGATGAAATGATCATTGAACGGTAATCAATATCGTGATGAATTGAGACTAATAGTATTGATCAAATAGCCTAAATCCTAGACGGATGTTGAATAATATTATTTCATGGTTGGTATTTATTATTTATATAGGAAAATGAAATTGATTTTTTCTTATGACTTATGATAAGAATGTTTATAGTGTATTATTACTCTATATTTGATATGTATTGCAATGATTCTCATATTTATGATGTTATGATATGAGGTGATAATGACGTGTCATTCCATTCATTATGTGATGACATGGTATATCTTTGATACATATATGTTGATATTATAGATTATGATGGTATTACATGATGTGAATCATGTGATTATTGCATGTAGATTTTATGGCATGCATGAGCATGCAATTTAATAATTATTTTATATTAAAAAATATGATGTTATGTTGTCATGATGGTATGTGAGATTTGGCACATGGATTATTTTATATTATGTTATTATTATCACTAATGCATTGGTTGCATCTTGAGAGGTTTGATCTCTCTCTACGCTTGGTAGAGTCAAATTTAGATGGATCTATGCTTTGCGCTAAGAGACGCTCTACAACCCAGTATGGAAGAGATGTTACCACCCAGTAGCTCAACATTTCCTCAAGTTCTGCACTCAAAAAGAGATTTGCATCTTGAGAGATTTGATCTCTCTTTGCGCTTGGTAGAGTCAAAGTTAGATGGATCTATGCTTTGCGCTGAGAAACGCTCTAAAACCCAGTATGGAAGAGATGTTACAACCCAGTAGCTCTACAACCCAGTATGGAAGAAATGTTACAACCCAGTATGGAAGAGATGTTGTCAGGTAACGCTATATTAAAAAAATTAAAAATAATACTTATATTAACAAATTAAAAATAGTAATAACAAAAAAAATAATGTCGAGCATAAATAAAATACTCTAATTTCACTTTAATTCTACATCAACTTTATAAAGAGATATAAAGTAATTGAAAGTTAAAAAAAAATTAAAAATAAATAAATAAATAAATAAATAAATAGTATAAGGAAGATATGTAATTTTTTCACTACTTAACATGGAGTTGATAGAAAATAATACTATTGATATTACATGGCGTGTAATTCAGTCCATGTTCAGTTTGTATATAATATTTAAAACAAAAATATATTAAAAACAAAAAAAATATTTTAATGTTAACTATGAGTAAAATGTTTCAATGTCCATATTAAGCAAGTGTTGTAGGGAAGCTTAGTCATGTCACTCAAGTTAGAAATTACGTTATGCAAAAAAATTACAAAAAAAATTATAACCTATAGTGGGCAATGCTAAATTAGTAATAGTCAATAGGAAAATCAAATCATATAGACCTACTTTGGCAGGAACTAATAAATTGAGAACTGAAGTTGATAATTTGGTGGGTAGTAACCACTAGTAAAACTACACATTTACAATTTTACTCCTGCATAAGTGTTGATGAATGAGTTATTTTAAGGATTTTATTTTTGAATGGTTTTCGTGAAAAATTTAAGAATAAAAGATCATTTAAAACTCATGCATGGATATTGCAACCATATCCATAAATTGTGTGTGGGTAAAGAGAGAAACATTATTAATAATAGTATTTTTATATAGTTGAAATATTTTATTTGTGTTTTGTTCAAAATTAGCATGGGTCCATATAACTCCAGATGTACCTACAACTAAGAGGAATCAAATCTCTCAAGGTACAAACATTTCCTCAAGTTTTGCACTCAAAAAAATATTTGCATATGGAGATAGTTTATTCCTCTCAGCACTTGGTAGAGCCAGAGTTAGATGGATCTATGCTGGTAGTAAATCATTAATAATAATACTGAATGAATTAATTTAATATATAAATAACAAAACAATAATATTAAGAAAATATTATTAGTAAATAAATAATAAATAAAATTCATAACAATAAATAAACAAATAACAAATAATAAACCGAAGTTCTGAATAGATATTTATAAAAAATACACCATAAAAAAAGTAAGAATAAGTAAAGTTAACAAAAGTAAAAATAAAATAAATAAACAAGAGTTAAATTAAGAAAAATGTTGAGTTAAGTAAAACTTGAGATAAAGAAATAAAAGTTGGCATGTTGACACATGGATTGTGTGCATGCGGATCTCTTTCCAATCCCCTCCCAATTTTGGAACAGTTGGTTCTATTTAATGGTTAAAAAGGGAGATGAGAAGCAATCATTCTTTTTGGAGGAGAATTGTTAAAATTGGAAACTAGGGAAAATTCCACCTTGGTACAACTCATATGATGGAGATGATTATTGCATTGGATTCCTATTTTCGAGAGGTCAAAGTTTGATATAAATATCATCTCATTCAGATAAGAAGAAATGTGATTTTGAATGCCCGATAAATGTGTCTCTTCACCCACATCAAAGTGTATAAATAGAAGAGACCTCACACCTCATTTGGATATCATTCACTCCCACATTTCTTCTCTCTCTTCATCAGATTGGTTCGTACAACTTGGGCATCTTCTCTCTCTCTATTACACATGCAGCTAGGAGGACATAATTTTTGGGCTAAAACAAAATCAAATTTCAGACTATTTGACCAGCGTTGACCGCGACTATTTTGACCGAATTTGACTGTGGTTTTGGAGACATAATTTCAATTTCTATAGGCCACATTCTCTGACACAAAAGTCAAGGTGTTTGGGATTGTTTGACCAGCGTTGATTGCAGGGTTGACTACTGTTTGAGCGAGTTTGACTAGTATTTGTGGGACTGTTTTGGGTTGACTTTGACCCTTGCTGGAGGCTGAATTGGACTGCCTTTGACCAAGCTTCAAAGGAGGTGTTTTTATATTGATTTGACCAGCGTTAACTTTCTGGTTAGGGCTGAAGTTTGAAACTACAATTGACTACAAAATTTGACAGGGCTTATTTGACTTTGTATTGAGCTAGTATATTTGACTTTTGTACTCTGTCTCTCTCTGCTGAACTATTGAATAATAATAAGAAGATTTGATCAAAGGGTTTTCCTAACATTGGGGTTTTCCCTGGCATCTGCCACATCTGGTGTCCTCTTGTCTTGACTTGTCTTCTGCATTTGTTTTTATGTTTTATTTGCATTTACTATCAATGTGATTAATGGTTGATTTTGTTGCTACTAGAAATAATTGGAAATTGTTATTGGGTTGCTAAGGAACATTGAAGTAAATTTTGCTAAGTATAGAACATACCATTGTTATCTAAAATTAACATGGTTTCAAAGCTCAGGTCTCAGGTAAAGACAAATCCAAAGCAAGAGTGAGCAAACAAAATCACTAAAGGAAGTTGTTGAACAAGAATTTGGAGTTAGCCTCAATGACGACTACATCTTACTTCAAATTTGAGGACAAGGTTAAGGACAAGTCCGACTATCATGCATGGAAGATGTCTCTGGATTTGACTTTGGAAGAAAATGATGATATGGACTATGTCAAAGGTAGTGTTAGCTCTGCTATGTACTTCGGTGTTTGGAGGACCAAATTTTAAATTGGTCGTGTGTTTGTGCAAGTAGGGAGCCCGTAGCAATCTATTTTCTCCTTATCCTTCATTGTTCTTCTTTTCCCATAGCCCCGCCATTCTTGTTTTATCTCTGTCTTCCTAACTGCTAGGCATAAGCCCCTTTACCTTAAGCTCCAGGCACTTAAACTCCGTAATGTGACCTTACCCATATAACCGCGCAGATAGTCCATGAGCCCCTTCCTGTCACATCATTCAAGAGACATGTGGGTTAAACACCTACCGTTCGATCGCTCCTGCCGCATGATCTGATGTTATCTGCTCCTCCCACGCCCGTGAACCGCGCGAACATTAACTTGTGGGAAAAATTGTTTTCTCCTTGTCCCATCTGCCACGCGTCGTGCACCTATTACATTCGCGCCCCTCTATACGTTTACAGCCTTCCTCCAATAAGCGGTGTGGGCGATACCGTTTACTGCCCGTGCTCCGTTCCCCACTCTTAAACTTTGCACATCTCTTCCGCCCGACTACCATTGATCTACCCGAATGGGATCTAACGGCTCGCGATCATCTATTCCCTATCTCCTCCCGATAGCTTCCGCCATGAGATCTCTGCCGTCAATCTATGTAATCTGACGGTTAACCTCATTCCTCCGTTCACTGTGTTCACCTGCCATGCAATCAACACACTCTGTTCATGTTGTGCACCTGAAGGACAGCGGCGATCAGCTACCAAGTACGCTACGCAGTTATTACTTCAACTACTGCATTCAAGGAAGAATGGCCGAAGGACGAAAAGGTACAAATCCTCAAGCAGTTAAAGCATTTATCAAGCATGGAATTTATCTACATTTTACTCTATCTACTCAAGAAGGATAGTAGAATATCATAGAAGATCAAGTTCATTCATTGAAGCAGCAGATCGTAGCAGAGGCCCATTTAGATAGTTAATGTGGTTGGTGGTCAATTATGACTCCTCCACGCATAGAATAACAGAGCATTTTTGTAATCAAACTCTATATCTACCCACAAAACAGATGGAATCAGGGTTGATGGTTTTAGTTCTGATGTAAGGTTCAACTTCTGGAGACTGTAACTACTGTGATACTTGCAGTGTTTGGTCTTCATTTTTAGCTAATACAAGCTTCTTTTGTTGTTAATTGCTCACCTTCCACTTCTTCTTTGTTCTAGGTTGTGCCTGTTATGCATCTATTCATGTGCTCTTATATTTAGCATTAGAGGGGTTGTCATCCCACCTCTATGTTAGAATCTTGTATGTATTATTGAATGTGTTATGCAGGTTTCTTTTACTTAGTGCCAGAGAGTTGTCATCCTGTCTGTGCATTAGGAAATATATTTGCAGACCTCTTTACTGGTTGCAGCTGGCCATCACATGGTCTTGTGCATCTGCTGGTGTGGTCAGTGTTCTCCATATTCACTTAATCCTCAAACTGTGAGTAATTGGTGGTCTAAAGCCTTGTAGTCTGGGGGTGTTCACCCATGTCTGGAGTTAAGCATAGTAGAAGTGGTTATTTGGCTTGAATATCCATCAGACCTCCCATTCATCCATTTCCAACAATTTGTTGAGTTTGTAATGTTCCCAAGCATCTCTGAGATATAACCTAGGAGAGTTCCTTGGGGTGATAACATTAATTAGCGTCGTTGCCGGGGAGAGAAGATTGAAGCTCAACTTCCCTGGGAAACGACACAGTTCCAAATTTTGATGATAGACAAAGTCTGGGCACATTTCTGGTTGTAATCATCTATCTGGCAACTCCACTGGAGGAAGACCAACCTTTGGTGACTCCACATTATAGTCCTGGCTCAGTTTGTGAGACATACTCAAAGAAATCCTCATAAATCACCAGCTGAATCAATGCCTGACCCTGAGAAGATTATCAAGTCGAAGAAAACTCTACACAAAGGAGCATCAGGATTAGGTAAGCCTAAGAAATCTTATGTATCTCTGCAAGAGGAAGCTATAGTTGAGAATGTATCATTTGAAGATATAGAGCATAGTGTTGCTAGCGAGAAATTTCCTACAGAGATCCATATAGCTCCTTGTTCATTTAGTTCTCCTTTGGATCTCAATCCAGAGATTGCATCCCATACAGTCCATCATATTCCCTAACCTCTGCCATCCATTTCATTGTTTCCCACTATTCAATCTACCAGTAGCATTCTACCTACCGCAGTCATGGCAGGCCAGCAAGTACCCACGAGGATGGAAAGAATCGTTGCTGCTAGATATGGGCCTTTGGTTTTACCTGTTCCTTTAAATGCCATGCCTGCAGGAGAGTACCAAAAGCATATGCCCAAGTTTACTGGTACATATGGGGTAATAGCTGAAGAACACCTTGAGGCTTTTTATAGTTATGCTGATAACTTAGATATTAGTGAAAATGATGTGTGGATGAGAGTTTTTGTCCAGAGCCTTGATCGAGAGGCCAGAAAATGGTTTAGAGAATTAACCCCTAGATCTATTGCTGATATTGAAGCCTTAGATGATGCATTTTTGAAGCACTAGGGAGATAAAAAGGACTTGTTGTATTACCATATTGAGTTTGGTAAATTGAAGAGATAAAATGGGGAATCTTTGCCTGATTTTAATAAGAGATTTAATAGGATGTATAGTAAGATACCAGTTGAGGTAAAGCCAACTCCCACCTCAGCCAAACTCACTTATGCCAATGCTTTTGACTCTGATTTCTGCTTATTGTTGAGAGAAAGAAGATGTGCTACTCTAGCAGATATGCAAGATGCAACCCTAGAGGTAGAATCTAATATTATGGCTGCAGAAAAGCTTAAAGGTCATACTGACAGAAGAAGACAGAGAGGTGAGGCTTCTTCTTCCTCTGCCTCATCTTCAGAACCTAAATTAGATAAAATGACTAGAATGATAGATTCATTGGCTCCTCGGATATCTAAGCTGAAGGTTGAGTAGAACTCAGGAAAAACAAGGGAGCAGAATACATTTTCTCCTTGAAATTCGAATCCATACAGAAGAGAAAATGAGCAATTACAAATCATTCAGAGGGGTAAAGAATCAAATGAAGAACAAAAAGTTAAAGCTCCTTTTCAAAATGTAGTCATGGAGGAAGAACAATTTGAAGATGAGGATGAAATACATTGCATGGAAGATAAAGGCAGTGCTGCCTTTTTGACATTGGTTGCATATGAAGAAGCATTACTCTAGGACCAAACCAGTCAAGAATGGGACAGAAAGGTTGTTTTGCGGACTGGTGAACAACGAAGATATAACCTGAGGTCAAATGAAAATAATGTCAAGGAGAATCCTGCCCAAAGAGCTGACAGAGTCACAGAATTCTAGACAGAAAAGACCAGCAGTTGATCCAGTCATCCTCAAAGCACCAATTCAAGAGGTAAGAGGTCCTGACAAGTCATCTTCCCCTTTCAGCTATGAAGCAGAAGTTCAGAAATTGAAAATAGTTGTGCCTCTGTTAGAACTTGTAAAGAGTGAAGTGTTTAGAAAGGCTATCCTTGAAGCTCTTGAGCTGAAAGCCACACAAACCTCCACCGACTCTGTCAATTTGCAAGATGATAGACCTGCAGTTGTGCTTAGACCAATGACTGAACCTGCTGATGATAATTCTCCATCCTTTTATGTCTCCTTGACCATTCATGATAAAATCCTCCGCAATTGCTTGCTAGACACAAGGGCTAGCCATAATCTAATGCCTAAAGTAGTCATGGAAGAGTTAGGCCTTGATATCACTAGACCATACCATGATTTATTTTCTTTTGATTCAAGGAAAGTGAGATGCGTAGGACTGATCAAAGACCTAGCCTTTACCCTAACTCAACTGCCCATGAAGAGCATGGTGATGGACATAGTGGTAGCAGATGTTCCTCCTAAGTTTGGCATGCTGTTGTCTAGAGGATGGATTAAGAGACTAGGTGGGACATTACAGAATGATCTATCTTATGCTACTGTCCCAGTTTTTGGAGGAGAAAGCAAGATATTGTATAGAGAAGCACAACTGGCATACATCATCAGTGATGAGAAGAATCCTTCTAATCATTCAATTTATGTTGTGGACACTGATTTTGGAGCTTGTATTCTCCAAATAGAAGAATCTTAGAAGGCCTTAGTGTAGATCAGGAAATCAATGGTTCAGGCCGAGGAAGAGTGAGGAGGTCAAGTTTAGGAGATGTTCTTTGATGGAGCATGTTCCAGGGAGTCTGCAGGAGCAGGGGTGGTGCTGATATCTCCAAAACAAGAAAGCACGCAACTGCCTTTTATGTTGGCCTTCCAAGTCACCAATAATATAGCAGAGTATGAGGCTCTGATATTGGGCCTTAACGCAACAAAAGACAGAGGAATCAAGAACATAAAGGTGTTTGGAGATGCCGATCTAATCATTCAACAGGTAAACTGAACATTTCAAGCGAAGCACCCAAGGCTGAAAGCATACAGAGATGAGGTATGGAGACTCAAATATTCCTTTGATAATTTTTGTATCTCATACATCCCTAGAGCCAAAAATCAGCTTGTCAATTCCCTTGTTGTGTCTGCCAGCATGTTTATCCCTCCCATGCCTCCCAGACTAGTTTATGAAGTCCAAATGAAATACAAACCATCCTTGCCTGACAATTTCTAGCATTGGAAAGTGTTTGAAGATGATTATGAAGTGAATAGGTTCCTGCAGGTCATTAATGAATTTTCTAAAATGAAAATTGACCAAGAAAATGAGGCTTTAGAAGAAAATCTCCGATCCCAGCTCAGAAATAAAATTGGCAAAGATAGTTTTGTCCAACTGCCCAGCAATCATATACCTAGGGGCCTTATTCCTTTAGAAAGACTGTTTGACCAGAATGATGTCCCTTACAAGGCTGCTAAAAAAGAAGACCAATCTACAGTCAGTAAGCATGATATAGGAACTCCAGGTTAGCCAAAATACATAAATCTGTCCACACATCTGTTTGCTGACCAATGTGCTGAATACTGTAATTTAATGAAGCAATTTGCTGATGCATTTTCCTGAGAATACAGTGACCTGAAAACATATGATAAGAAAATCATCCAGCGTAAAATACCTTTAGAGAAATACACCATCCCTTTTAAGCAGAAGCTGAGACCAATAAACCCCATGCTCCTCCCTCTAATTGAAAAAGAAATTAAAAAGTTGTTGGCTACCAAAATCATAGTTCCCCTCAGATATTCAAAATGGGTAGCCAACCTAGTAGTGACGAGGAAGAAAAGTGAAGAAATCAGACTTTGTGTTGATTTCAGAAACTTAAATAAATGCTCCAAGAAAGACAACTATCCTTTACCCAAGATGGAGCATTTGTTGCAGAAAGTCTCAGGAGCCAAAGTGATGTCTTTCCTAGATGGATTTTCAGGCTTTAATCAGATTGTTGTACATCCAGATGACCAAGAGAAGACTGCATTCACCACTCTTTGGGGCACTTTTATGTATGCCAAGATGCCTTTTGGATTGATGAATGCTGGAGCTACCTTTTAGAGAGGTATGGATATAGCATTTGTGGGAGAGAATGATAAATTTGTCCTTATCTACCTTGATGATATAACAGTATACTCCAACAGCCATCATGACCATTTGCAGCATTTGAAGAAAGTGTTTTTGAAGTGTAGAAGGTTTGGGATTTCAGTTAAACCTAAAAAATCACAATTTGCTTTAGAAGAGGGCAAGTTGTTAGGACATATTGTTTCTGCTGCAGGTGTCCGAATTGACCTAGAAAGAGTCAAGGCCATATCGACTTTGTCTCTCCCGAGATCAAAGAAGGATATCCAATCCTTTCTGGGGAAGATAAACTTTGTGAGGAGGTTTATACCAAATTTTGCAGAACTTGTGAAGCATATTACCTCCATGTTGAAAAAGGGGTCAGAGATCAAATGGACTGATACAGCAAGAAAATCATTTGACTTCATTAAAAAAGCTATTATGGAAGCTCCCACTTTAAGCAGCCCAGACTACAGCAAGGAGTTCCATATATTCTCTTTTGCCTCTGAAGACACCCTTGCAGTAGTTTTATTGCAAGCAGATGAGGAAGGCTCAAAGCATCCAGTGGCATTTTTCAGCAAAACTTTAAGGGATGCTGAGCTGAGGTATGATATTATTGAGAAACAAGCCTACGCTCTTATCAAATCTTTGAAAGCCTTCAGAGTTTATATTCTACATTCCAAGATAATTGCATATGTACCCTCTGCTGCAATAAAATATGTCCTAACACAGCCTGATGTTGATGGAAGAAGGGCTAAATGGATTGCAAAGTTAATTGAGTTTAATATAGAACTGAAGCCCACCAAACTTGTCAGAGGTCAGGGTCTTGCCAGACTGTTAGCTGAAGAAAATTGCAGAACATTGGATATAAATTGCATGGGTTCAAACTCAAAGAATGGTCCAATAGAAGAAGAGGAAGTAGCTGAACCAGAGAGAAAGCAGTCAGTGGCCGAAAATCTAGCTTCTTGTGATTGGTATTCTGCAATAATTAAGTTCTTGTTGAAGCTAGAAATCCTTCCCAGCTTTACTCAAAGTCAAGCTAGAACTATTAAGCTTAGAGCAGCTAAATATTGCATTAATCAAAACGTGCTCTATTGGAGGGATCCATCTGGGATGCTTTTGAGATGTCTGGACAAAGAACAGTCAATAGAGGTCATGCAACAGTTTCATTCTAGCATGTGTGGGGGATACCATTACTGGAAAACTACAGCCCACAAAATCCTCAGAGCTGGGTACTATTGGCCCGCTTTGTTTTCTGATCTATTTTCATTTGTTAAATATTGTGACAGGTGCCAAAGATTTGAAGGGAAACAGTAGTTGAAGTCCCTGCCCTTAAAACCAATACATGTAAAAGGACCTTTTCAACAATGGGGCTTGGATTTCATTGGTGAAATCAATCCACATTCCAATGGCCAGCACATATGGATATTAGTAGCCACCGATTATTTTACTAAGTGGATTGAAGCAATCCCTACCAGGAAGGCTGATCATACTGTGGTCATGAAGTTTTTGACAGAGCATATCTTTACCAGATTTGGTTGTCCACATAAATTAGTCACAGACAATGCAGCAGCCTTCAGAGCAAAACAATTGGTGGAAATGTGTGATTCAATGGGTATTAAACTGGTTCATTCCACCTCATATTACCCTCAAGGTAATGGTCTAGCAGAGTCTTCCAACAAGAGTTTAATAAGGATAATTAAGAAGCTGTTGGAGGACAACAAAAAGAATTGGGATTCCAAGCTCACATATGCACTTTGGGCTAACAGAGTGTCCATTAAGAGATCCACAAGGAATTCTCCATTTAAGCTGATGTATGGCAAAGAGGCAGTATTTCCAATTCAGCTTACTCTCCCTGTGGCAAAGTTCCTGCAATCAGAGTAGAATGAGGAAGAAGACATGGCAAAGAGGATCACAGATTTAGCAGAGGCACATCAAATCAGAGAACAGTTGGTTGAAAGGGCTGCAACACATCAGAAAAAGATCAAGGAAGCTTTTGACAGAAAGACAAAGGTAGATAATTTTCAAGTGGGAGATTTGGTTCTGAAGTGGGATGCACTGAAGGAAAAGAAAGGCAACCATGGGAAGTTTGATGCTTTCTGGACATGCCCTTTTATTATTTCTCAGATCCAAGGGAACAATACCTTCATATTGCAAAGTACGGGAGGAAAGGCAGTTTTTAATGGCCTAGTCAATGGGCGTTTTCTGAAAGTTTATGTTGTTTAAGGTCTTTGGGCCTTAAAGTTGTAAATATTTTGTTTTATCAGCTTTAGTCTAGGTTTAGATAGAATCCATGCCCAATGGAGTACTAGGAATTTTTCTAATTTGTTTTCACAGGAAGGCATTGATCTACAGGTTCTTGAGACCTCACAGGGAGGATCTCATCCCCAGAAGGAGCCAGTGTTAGCTCTGCTATGTACTATAGTGTTTGGAGGACCAAATTTTAGATTTGTCGTGTGTTTGTGCAAGTAGGGAGCCCGCAACAATCTGTTTTCTCCTTATCCTTCATTGTTCTTCTATTCCCATAGCCCTGTCATCCTTGTTTTATCTCTATTTTCCTAACTGCTAGGCATAAGCCCCTTTTCCTTAAGTTCCGGGCACTTAAACTCCGTAACGTGACCTTACCCATATAACCGCGCGCATAGTCCATGAGCCCCTTCCCATCACATCATTCAAGAGACATGTGCATTAAACACCTACCATCCTATCGCTCCTGCCGCATGATCTGACATTATCCGCTCCTCCCACACCCGCGAATCGCGTGAACATTAACTTGTGGGAAAAGCTGTTTTCTCCTTGTCCCATCTGCCACGCATCGTGCACCTATTGCGATCGCGCCCCTCTGTACGTTTACCACCTTCCTCCAATAAGCGGTGCGGGCGATACTGTTTACCACCCGTGCTCCGTTCCCCGCTCTTATACTTCACACATCTCTTCCGCCCAGCTGCCGTTGATCTACCCAACTGGGATCTAACGGCTCGCGATCATCTATTCCCTGTCTCCTCCCGATAGCTTCCGCCATGAGATCTCTGCCGTTGATTTGTGTAATCTAACGGTTAGCCTCATTCCTCCGTTCACTGTGTTCACTCGCCATGCAGTCAACACACTCTGTTCATGCCGTGCACCTGAAGGATAACGACAATCAGCTACCAAGTACGCTACGCAGTTATTACTTCAACTACTGCATTCAAGGAAGAATGGCCGAAGGACGAAAAAGGTACAAATCCTCAAGTAGTTAAAGCATTTATCAGGCATGGAATTTATCTACATTTTACTCTATCTACTCAAGAAGGACAACAGAATATCAGAGAAGATCAAGTTCATTCATTGAAGCAACAGATCGTAGCAGAGGCCCATTTTAGATAGTTAATGTGGTTGGTGGTCAATTATGACTCCTCCACGCATAGAATAACAAAGAATTTTTGTAATCAAACTATATATATACCCACAAAACAGATGTAATCAGGGTTGATGGTTTTGGTTCTGATGTAAGGTTCCACTTCTGGAGACTGTAACTACTGTGATACTTGCAGCGTCTGGTCTTCATTTTCAGCTAATAAAAGCTTCTTTTGCTATTAATTGCTCACTTTCCACTTCTTCTTTGTTTTAGGTTGTGCCTGTTATGCATCTATTCATGTGCTCTTGATATTTAGCATTAGAGGGGTTGTCATCCCACCTCTGTGTTAGAATATTGTATGTGTTATTGAATGCATTATGCAGGTTTCTTTTACTTAGCGCTAGAGAGTTGTCATCCTGTCTGTGCATTAGGAAATAGATTTGCAGACCTCTTTACTGGTTGCAGCTGGCCATCACATGGTCTTGTGCATCTGCTGGTGTGGTTAGTATTCTCCATATTTACTTAATCCTCAAATTGTGAGTAATTGGTGGTCTAAAGCCTTGTAGTCTGGGGGTGTTCACCCATGTTTGGATTTAAGCATAGTAGAAGTGGTTATATGGCTTGAATATGCATCATACCTCCCATTCATCCATTTCCAACAATTTGTTGAGTTTGTAATGTTCCCGAGCATCTCTGAGATACAACCTAGGAGAGTTTCTTGGGGTGATAATAGGTAGAGTGGAGGAGCTTCCTTCAAATGCACCCGCTACTGCAAAAACAAAGTATAAGAAATGTGAGGTAAAAGCTAAGAAAAATTTTGTTGATTATATTCACAAGCCTTTGGTTTCCTATCTTTCTTATTGGGAAACATCTAAAGAGATGTATGACAAGTTGGTTGGGATGTTCAAAGTAAATAATGCAAATCAAGTTCTCTTTCTCAAGAACAAGTTGAAAGACATCAAGATGGATGGAGGAGAGTCCATTCAATCCTACTTCATGAGGATTACCAAAATAAAGAATGATCTCCTATCTACTGGAGAAGTTGTTGGTGATAGGGAGCTCACTCTTATTTCACTTGCAGGACTTACAAGAGAATGGGATATGTTTAACACTACCTTCCTCAACAATGACAGGATTCGAGGATTTGATAAATTATTGGCTAGATGCACTCAAGAAGAAATAAGGATCATGGAAAGAGATAAGCCCTCAAATTGAAATAATCCTACTGCTTTCTCCACTCATGCTAAAAGAATGAACAATGCTGGTCCAAGAAGACAAGGTCAAGGGTTGAAGTCGGGATTCAAAGATGGAAGAAAAGGAAGATGCTTCAATTGCAAAAAGTTTGGCCACTTTTCTAGAGAGTTTCCTCATAAGAAGGATACTCCAAGGGATCATGACAACAACAACCACAACAACTACAAAGGCAATGGAAATCAAAGGAACAACAAGTTCAACATCAAAGGAAAGAGGAATGCTTCCACTGCTCGGTATGGAAATGGTCGTCAACCCAAGAACTCAAGAAACTCCAAGCATGAAGAGTCTAATGTTGTAGAAAAGCAAAAAAAAAAATTATCTTATTTCTGCCCTCACCATTGCCTCTCCTCCAGATACATTGGATCATTGGTTGATTGATAGTGCTGCCTCAAGGCACTTCACTAGATACAAGGAGGCCCTCTCAAACTTAATTGAAAATAAGACAAATATGGAGATCATACTTGGGGAAAATACTACCTACCCTGTGAAAGGGATTGGGACTGTCATTCTTCACTTAAATCAAGGTCAAACCCTTCATCTGCAAGAAGTATTATATGTACCCGATTTGAAAAAGAATCTGTTCTCTATTTCTGCGATGGAAGATAAAGGTTTCAAGGTGAAATTCGTTGATGGGAAGGTATGTGTTTGGCAAAGGAACCCAAAAGATGCATTCACACTTGGATTTAGGGTTGACGGTCTCTATCAGGTTGGAGGAAGTCCTTTGGGAGCAATGACTTGTGATAGTTCTCTTCAATCCAAATTATGGCACCGAAAATTGGCACACCTTCATTACAAAGCCTTACTTGATGTAAGGAAGATGGTCACAGGTATGCCCAAATTTAACTTAGATCATGAAGGAGTTTGTCAGCATTGTGAAACTGGAAAACATGCAAGGGGATCATTCCCTTCAAGTGAAATTCAAACTACCGATATACTTCAATTGGTCCATTCTGATCTATCAGATATGTTGCCCGTAACATATTTAGGAGGATACTTGTACTATGAAATTTTTGTGGATGACTTCTCTCGCAAAACATGGATCTATTTCTTGAATAAGAAGGAGGAAGTGTTCAAATGGTTCCGCTCTTTCAAAGCCTTGGTCGAGAATCAAATAGGGAAGAAGATCAAAATATTGAGGATCGATAATGGATCTGAATACGAGTCAAATGAATTCAATGGCTATTGTAGAGAGGTTGGCATTAAGAGGGAGACCACTACTATATATACTCCTGAGAAAAATGGAGTTGTCAAAAGGAAGAATTGAACTATCATAGAAGCCACTCATGCCATGCTTCATGACAAAGGCCTATCGAAGTTCTTATGGGGAGAAGTTGCTAACACCGCAATGTATGTTCAAAATAGATGCCTGCAAATAGATGCTCGTATCAAGTATTGGACTTCAAGACACCCGAAGAAGTTTTCACCAGTAAGAAACCCAATGTTTCTCATTTTAGAGTTTTTGGTTATCCTATATATTTTCATGTGTCGAAAGAGAAAAGAAACAAGCTAGATGCATATGGGAAGAAAGGAATGTTTGTGGGCTACAGTGAAACTTTGAAGGCATATATAATTTATATGCCTGGTCAAAGAGAAGTGGAAATAATTCATGGTGTCACTTTCGATGAAGATTCTACCCTTGGGAAAGTCTGAGATCTTCCTACCCCTAGGAAGGACAATGATGATGATGCAGAAAAGCAGGATGAATCTTTGACAGATGATTTGATACCCGATGTTGAAGGTTTGATGGATCCCATTGATCCACCTCCTAGTGAGCCCTCTACTTCAAGAAAAATACCTTTGTGGCTCAAAGATACTCTTGAAGATGCTGAGAGATATGTTGCACCAAGGGGGACATTTCGTTAAAGCAAGAAGCCGAATCAGTACCAAGGGTACTTAACTGCTATGAATACCATAGTTCAATCTAAACCATGTACATTCAAAGAAGATATGAAGCACCAAGTTTGGAAGGATGTGATGAATGAGGAATATGAATCAATCATGAAGAATGATGTTTGGGATGTGGTTCCTAGACCCAAGGACAAGTCAATGGTCACTTCAAAATGGCTTTGCAAAATCAAACATGGAGCTGATGGGAGTGCTAAAAAGTTCAAGGCCATGTTCATTTCTCGAGGCTTCTCTTAAAAGGAAGGAGTAGACTATGATGAGATATTTTCACCGATTACTCGATATACCACTATCCTTTCGATCATAGCCCTTGTTGCCTTTCAATGATGGAGCCTACACCAAATGGATGTCAAAACTGCTTTCTTGCATGGCTCGCTTAAGGAGGAAGTCTATGTATAACAACCTTAAGGGTTCAAAGTTCAAGATCATAAGACACATGTATGCAGGTTAAGCCCTCTATGGGTTGAAGCAGGCCCCTAAGGCTTGGTATGAGAGGATAGATAGATATCTTATGAAGTTGGGATTTACAAGGAGCGATGCTGACCTGAACCTATACTTCAAGGTTGAAAAGGACAGGGCTCTCATTCAAGTCCTTAATGTGGATGATCTCTTTCTGATAGGTGATGACCCTCTCATTTATCAATGTAAGAGGGAGTTGGATTTCGAATTCGAGATGAAGGACCTAGGACTGATGCACTACTTCCTAGGACTAGAGGTCTAACAAAATCCAGGTGAGGTTTTCCTTTCTCAAGGAAAATACATTGTGAAGTTGCTTGAGAGATGTGGGATGGTGGATTGCAAGTCCATGTCTACTCTGATGGAACTCAACTTCAAGAAGCTATGCGGAAGTGTTGTTGGTCCTGGTTTAGTGAACCCTTCTGAGTATCGACAACTTGTGGGGGCCCTGATGTTCTTGGTAAACTCCTGTCCTGACATATGCCTCGCTGTGAACACATTAAGTCAATTTATGGTAGAGCCTCATCAGATTGGATTGTTGCTAAAAATCTTTTGAGATATCTCTGGGGCACAATCCACTATGGACTGAAATACACTGCCAAGAATTTGAGGCTAAATGGATATACAAATGATGACTGGGTTGGCAGTGTGTTGGATCGTAAGAGCACGTATGGGTGTTGCTTCTCTTTGGGGTTTGCTTCAATCTCTTGGATGAGCAGGAAGTGGAAATTGGTTGCTTTAAGCACCGCCAATGTCGAATACATTACTGCTAGTATGGCATGTTATGAAGCTGTTTGGTTGAGGAATCTTTTTAGTGAGCTATTTGAGCACGCGTTGGATACCACTATGATCTTCTGCAACAACCAAAGTGGGATTCACCTTTCAGATCATCCTGTTCCATAACCGCTCCAAGCACATTGATATCAGGTACCACTTTATCCGGGGTATGGTACAACGGGGAGCAATAAGGCTCCAACACATCAGGATGAATGAGAAGGTCGAAAATATCCTCAAAAAGCCTTTGGGGAAGGTAAAATTATTAACCTTTCGAGAGAGACTTAGAGTCGTGGAAAGACCCTCCTATGAGGGTCCCACATGAGTTGGACACTGAGCTTTGGGAGCTCCTGGGGGCTTGGGGTACTTCTTGGAGTTATGAGTGACCATAGGGTGAGTGGTTCACCTTCCCCTAGTGGTGCGCTATGTACATGGTGAGTGGTTTACCTTCCCCTGTGATACCCCCTGATGATTGACATGTGTGCAGGGTGAGTGGTTCACCTTCCCCTACGATTGAGGATAGATGTATGTAGGGTGAGTGGTTCACCTTCCCCTATGATTGAAATATGCATAGGATGAGTGGTTCACCTTCTCCTATAGCATATGAGCATGATGAGTGGTTCACCTTCTCTTGCCAATGACCCATCATACATCCTATCCATGTAGTCGGGGACTCATGGGAAGTACCTCTCATTTGGCCAATGAGTTGGGAAAAGTGGTTAGGGACCATAACATAACTGATGGACGCATCATGTACTATCACACTCCCTATGACTAGGATGCATGTTATTCAACAACTTGATCTGGGGTCAAGGACTGACTTTTGTCAGTGGAGAGTGGTAAGGCAATGTGACTCAATCTCAATCACTTCTTCTTCATTATTACTTCATGGTTCAACGAAGTAGAGCAAAGCAAAGTAGAGCAGTGATGACATAGATGGAACATGATGACAAGATGGCATGATGGTGACAGATGGATTGATAGGTGGAATTCTCCCTAGTTAAGAGGGAGTGTTAAATTGGAAACTAGGGCCAAATTCCACCTTGGGACAACTCATATAATGGAGATGATTATTGCGTTAGATTCCTCTTTTTGAGAGGTCCAAGTTTGATATAAAGATCATCTCATTCAGACAAGCGGAAGCGTGATTTTGAATTTATTTTCTCACATTTACAAATTGTTCAGGTCAACCTCAGCTTAATGTAGGCTCAAGAAGCCCAATAGATGTGTCTCTTCACCCACATCAAAGTATATAAATAGAAGAGACCTCACACCTCATTTGGACATCATTCACTCACGCATTTCTTCTCTCTCTTCATCAGATTGGTTCATATAGCTTGGGCATCTTCTCTCTGTCTCTCACACGTGTGACTAGGAGGACAAAATTTCTAAGCTAAAACATAGCTGAATTTCAGACTGTTTGACCAGTGTTGACAAACGTTGTTTTGACCAAATTTGATTGAGGTTTTGGAGGCAAAATTTTGATTTCTCTAGGCCGCATTCTCTAGCACAAAAAACGACGTGTTTGGGACTATTTGACCAACGTTGAATGTAGAGCTGACTGTTGTTTGACTAGTATTTTTGGGACTATTTTGAGTTGACTTTGACCCTTGCTACAGGTCAGATTAGACTGCCTTTGACCGAGCTTCAAAGGAGGTGTTTTGCTGCTGATTTGATCAACATTGACTTTCTAGTTAGGGTTGAAGTTTGATTGTAGAATTTGACAGGGTTGATTTGACTTTGTATTAGGCTAGTCTATTTGACTTTTGTACTCTCTCTCTGTTGAACTATTGAATAATAACAAGAAGATTTGATCAAATGGCTTCCCCCACATTGCTATTTTTTCGTGACATTTGCCACATCTAATGTCCTCTTGTCTTGACTTGTCTTTTGCATTTGTTTTTATGTTCTATTTGCATTCACTGTCAATGTGATTAATGGTTGATGTGATTGCCACTGGAAATAATTGGAAATTGTTATTGGGTTGCTAAGGAACATTGAAGTAAATTGTGCTACGCATAGAACATACCATTATTATTTAAATTAACAAGAATGTTGTGACACAAAGGATTCCTTGGCGGTAGTAGTTGATTGAGGGCTTGGGGGTGGCCCATTGTAGAAAGAATTTGTGCAGCTACACCTACAATTGGGTGGAGAGTCATCCCCAAAACTTTGTTGCAGTCAAAGTATATCGTCGTTACATGTAAGTCTTCTTTGCTATTGGTTTCAAAATTCTATGCTAATTAGTTAAATAGTTTGTGTTGATTATTAATCACATAAATTGATGTAATTAGTTGTATGTTTGAATTTTGAGTTGTTACAGATTGGAAAAAGAATACTATGTAGCTCACACTCTCTTGCTATGCCCAACTATGATATCTATTTGAATATTATGGACAATCTTCATAAATTATAAAATCCAAAAAGAATATTGTAAACTTCTAAATAACTATATAAAACCTACTACAATTCCAACCCAAACTAATTACAACTCCAAAGTCATGTGACAATTGTAGTTCCTTGTCAAAGCCCCGAGGGTTGGCTCAATTGGTCGACTACTCATTGTTAAAGCACCTTGCCACTAGGAGGTCATGGGGTTAATTCTCGTCGATGCCCTCGGGGTTAGGTTATGATTAGTTTAGTTAGTGGGATGTTTTCCATTCAGGTTGATATGCCCAAGTTTTCCTTTAAAAAAGACAAGTGCAGTCCCTTGTTGAAAAAGAAACCAAGGTAAACTTTTCAAGCCTAAGCAAAATTGCTTAATAAGAAAGAATAATAAAAGACACAATTGAAGCAGTAATTAGGAAAATCACTAATGCATTTGTCCTAATCATCTACATTTCCTTTCTATTATTTATTCATAATATTATATTATTTCAAAAAAAATTATTATTAT
>APFE031118902.1:193649-254211 GCA_000404065.3 Pinus taeda | reverse complement strand
AATACAATAGGAATAATAATAATATTTTTTTCCTTATTAATAAATATTTTTGGTCAAAAGTAATCGTTGTAATCTAGCCGTTACAATTAAGCTTCTCTGCATCACACTCTCCTTATTTAATTTGATGCTATGATCTGATTCTAGATGCACTCTCCTTATTTAATATGATGCTATGATCTGATTCTTGATCTGGTCCTGAAGATGAACCATATTAAATGGTTCGAAATGCATTGACCAAACATTCTTGATGTGATTTCTACCAAAATTATTTCTAAATATTTAAAGTAATGTTTGTTTTATCAAATACAATGTATATTATTATAAACGTCCCCACTTGAAAAAATATAGATAATCACAATAAAGTTTCGATGAAGCACAACCCTTAAGGCATTTAGATAACTTTTACAGGTTTAGATCCATGGAAACCCTCCATCTAAAGGTTATATAGAATTCATTTTTTATAATATGTAAAAGGAATTTTGAAAGAGAGTGTTTAAGACTATTAAGTTAAATTCTTAACTACTTTTTTTTCTAAGTGATACTAATTCTATTAAAGAAAAAAAGATATCATACACTAAGGCCGAAGCTTGTACTTATCCATGCCAGAGGAATGGCATCAACCAACAAAAGTCTAGATTTGAACTGCCCAGAAGGGAAACTAGTCCGTAACAAAAAAGGTTCAAAAAATTAGCTTGCTGTCCACGCAGGGGAAACCAGCAAAGCATCCAGTTTTGTATCATTGTTTCTAATGAGACCAACAAAAGAAAAACCAACTGAAGAACCAAAAATCTTATAGTTTTTTCCCCAAAATCCCATTGCAAACAGAAAGCTAAAAAACAGAGTCCCAATGAACCTGAGACACGTGGCATGCTGAGTGGCAGACTATGTGGCGGACGCGTGGATGCTGAGTGGCAGCAAGGTGGCAGACAAAGAGGTTGACACACGACGTTGAGATGGTAGGCTAGGGACGTGGCGGCGACGGAGGTTGCTCCTCCGCGATGAAGCATATGTACTCGTCCATGTCGCCACTTGCCAACAACGAAGTCTTCATGTCGCCAGCCTGCACTGTCGGGTGTTCTTCCTTGACGAGACAATAGTAATCGTCCATTACCTAGTTTGTTTGCGGAGCCTCGTTCACTTCCTTCCTTGCACATCTGGTTTGCTGCTCCTGGCTCTGCTCTCCTGCGCCTTGAATGCTCATCTGAGTCAGTTCCGGTTTGGTTTTGGTGTGGATGCACCCTGCTGTGGTGCGCTCACCACCAGCAATGTTCAATATCCCAATTGCCCTGGTTCGGCCACCTCCCATCGTTCCTTTCTCTTCAGTTGTTGTGATGCATCCACCAGCCTCGGTGGCTTGTGCCTTAGAGCTCTGCTCTTCCTCGTGAAAGCCTATGGTTATGGTGGCCGTGATGAAGGGCTTGTTCAGGGCGGAGTGCAAGGTGAATTGGGCATTCTGGGAATGCAGTTGAGGAGTGGGTGGAGTGCTGCTGTGAGATGGGGCGAAAATGGAGGGGAAGCTGCTGGGAGGCGAGGCAGAGGCCACCGAGTGGAGGCAACCTCTTCCACTACACGTATTTGGGTAACGACCTAGGATTTCTCAACTAGAGAGGAAGTGGTATCTGAGGCATGAGAGCGCTGGGGGCGACTCAGAGTCCCTCAGTGCCCACCCCTACGGCTGCGCATCCTGTGTCTCACCATGCTGTCTGCAGGCTGATGCGAATTTCGTCCAAAATTGGGCACAATGGCATGCAACGTCACAGTGGAGCTTGTGGACAATTTAGCAGAGGGATGAGAAACCAGGGTCGAATGGATGTTAAATTGACAATCCAGGTTGTGGGTGAAGTGGATGCCCGAGCCAAAATCAATACAACACAGGAGGTTGCAGTGTCTCCCTATGGTTGTGCGACAGCTGGGTGTAGTCACTGCATGAGGGTAGTGGCATTGCAGGGGCCGAGGTTGCAGGGGTGGATAGGTAAGAGCAGAGGTGATATTCTCCCAAGAATTCATGTTTACCTTGAGCCGAGGTTGATGGCCGTTATCAAAATGGATGCAACGCTCACATAAGTTGCATTTATGGCAATTGTAAATGCCATTTTTGGATCACTGTGCCAACCTGCGGGAGGGCATGTGGTCTCACTACACGCCAACCCAATTAGCGACCACCTCACTGTCGTTAATTGTCACCTACATCTGGGAAAATTCTTAACTATTTTTGAAATGACAATTGAGTTAAATTAAGTTTCCTTTATTACAAAGAAATTAGACTATTTATATTTATTATTAAAAAACCATTAACAAATCATTTAATTTAATTACCTTTTACCAAATAGGGATGAATAAGGTATTTATTCAGCAAAAATCATCCCTAATTTGTCACACGAGAAAGACATCCTTTGTTCACATTAAATATTATTGGTGACAAAATGATAATTTTAGACAATATGAAAATATATGTTATAATTCATACCATCAAAATAACTGAGTTCATTCCGTGTTAAAAAAGTAAAATAATAGAGATTTTATAATTAAATTCACCATGTCAAAATATTATACAAGATAATGATATCTGCGTTTAAGAAAATGACAGGCCAACAATTTAAAAAAAAAAGAAATATAGTGAAATCCACCATTATATTAATAAGAATATATTATTAATTATTTTTTTGGAAAAATGATATTATTTATTGTTATAATTTAATGTACGGACTAAATGGTATCTTTTACGACATTTTTTTTGGGGAAAAATCAAACTTATAAAAGATTACATAGCATATGCATTTAAGCGTTTAAAAAAGGTGAAATCACTTAGGGGTAAAAGTCCAAAGTAATTTGTGTAAAAGTATGCCACAGTGCCAATCACAAAAAATATGTTTGTCCTGTAAAAAAGGTTTCCCCAATTTGGAGAAAACAACCCATAATAAGACCACAGTTACTAAAATTGTCTCAAAATAACTTATACAAAAGATACAAAATATACCAAAGTCACCAAGAACCAGAGAATGGTGAGAAAGAAAAAACAAAAATCTGTCAGATCAAATTATATATTGTATGGTGGATGGTCCCACACATGCACTGTAGCATCAACTGTCTCAATTATGCGCCATATGTCCAAAACCTGCTAAAGGCCCTCCTTAGAAGGTCCGTTGCTGTATTCCGTTCACTGTAGATATGACAAACAATAATAAGATCAAATGATATTTAAAAAAAGAGAATTTCTTCAATGATAGGGATCAAAATGTGATTTTGACATCTCTGAGTATTGTTGAACTAGTTTATAACATTCATGGAGTTACCAAATATTTGCACTGAACCAATCCCCAAGTGAATGAGCCAACATAAAAGGAATTTTAAAGAAAGTAACTCAACATAGTTGTTTGTTCCTGTTCTGATACCCACATAAACTTTTAGAGCTATGTTTTCATTTATATGTATAACCAGCGCTGATCCACACCTATTCTGAGCATCCGAAGCACCATCAAAGTATGCCCACGGGATATCATGTATAATTTGTTCTCATTGATATTTCTAATTCACTGAGGGGGATCGGTGGAAGGGAGGAGAGTGAAGGTCAAAGCACATTCTGCAGTGATAAGAGGAGGGGAAGAAACTCCCTTGAAGATGCCTTTATTCCTTGCTAACCAATTTTTCCCAACATTTTTTTTTGGTTAATTTTAATTAAAATTCAGCAAAGATTTTTGAAAACTTGAGTTTAAGTTGTCTAATCTATAGAATTTGAGTGCTCTAGGGGGTTTTAAGGGCGCTAAATCCATTTATGTATTTCAAATTGCATTTTAAACAACAAAAAACCACATTCTTTCTTAAAATTGTTTTGCGGTGAAAAGTCTATTTTGTCTATAAATTAGACTACACCATTACCTATATAGGTTTTCAATTGAACATCTCCCCTCAGCGCTCGAGTATGCTCTATATTGCTTCCGCGTCACTAAATCGCTGCTTTTTAGCTAAGAGCAATTTAAGGAAACATGCAGTGAATAGCCTAGCTAGAGTTGGAGGCACTACAGGGGTCTAACTCAAAGTTAGACGTATCTTGCGCAAATGAAGGAGTCAAAGAGTCAAAGTTCGTCTTTTGTTGACCAAGTCAAAGTATGTCTTTCGCTGACTAAGTCAAAGTCTGTTATTTTGGAACCACAAGTAATTCGAGGTGGCGTGGATAACAGTGATTAGTTAACTTACATTTAAAAATAAACAACCAACAATGATTGTCCCAATACAGGGTTGGCAAATAAACAATCAATAATGATTGTCTAGTACAAGTTTGACAATTATAACTCCCACTCTTTAAAAGATCATCTTCTTCCTCACCACCCCATGAGGTGATACACATATGGTCTCATGTCCCCTTGTAGCGTGGTTGGGTGGTTTGGCCACTTACGATATTTACTTCCGAGTCTATAAACCCATTAATGCAATCAAGCTATATATGCCCACCGGTAAATTTTAAACAAGTACATTATCTATTATCTAATGGTGAGCATATACGACCCAACCACATTAATGGGCCTATGACCCTTTAAATATTGGTTGCCCTAAAAACCATGGAAATTCCGACAAGAATTTGATAAAATCCGACATAAATTTTTGTAAATCCAGATTATAGTTGTCAAACTTCAAAAAACTATATATGCCCATTGTTAAAGTTAAACAAATACATTTCCTATTATCTAATGGTGAGCATATACGGCCCAACCACATTAATGGGCCTATAGCCCTTTAAATACTGGTTGCCCTGAAAACCATGGAAATTCCAACCAAAATTTGATAAAATCCGACAGAGATTTTTGTAAATCCAGATAAATTACAATTGTCAGAGTTCAAAATTTTAGGTTTCTATAAGTTTTTGATGGTGTTAATCTGTTTCCTCCATAAAAACATGATTCAAACATTACTAATCAAAATTTTTAAATTAATTTTTTTCCCACTTAAACAGACACTTCCCTTAAAATCAGTCCGCCTTACTTCCTTTGCACGCGCTTAGTTAATGTCCCACCACCAATCGCTCAACGAGCTGAAGTAATCTTGATCAGCCTAGAATTGGTGGCCACGCTTTGTTTCAAAGTCAGAATGTGCCCCCGAGATCCAATTCACACGAGATCTCGCACTTTTTTTTCCTTCAAAATGGTGCCTGCCCTGCCGAAGGAAGAGGCGTAAGTGGCACTAGAGGGGCTGTGTAAAAGGTCGGAGAGAATTGAGCGGAAGCTCAACCAGTTGGCAGCAAACCAAGACAACTAGACTACTTTCAGTGTAGGTTGTGCAGAGTTAAAGATAAAGTACAAATGTCTCAGACCAGAGGGGTGGTCCATCAGCACCATTTTGATCCAGAAATCGACATAGCTTCTCTGGCGGCTTATCGACATTCTATTGGACGAGCCCAGCCATCCAATGGTAATTAAAAAAAGAAACCAGCACAGATGAATAGTATTTCGAGGAAAATCAGGCCTGATAAATGTAATTCTCTTCGGCACCCCGCAGCTGAGGGTCTCAATTCAACTCGGTTCGAAACACTGCCCTAATATCATTGTAAAGATTATCTCAAGATATGCATTTTTTTCTTTGATTCAGTATTCCAAATCAGCTGTTTCTAAAAGGAGCCTGTTGAACCCAGGACTAGAAAAGAGTTTAGTTTTGTTATGTTGTGTGGTCTATAAGTTCATAATCTGGTATTTTCTTTCATGCCTTGGAATTGAATTTTTGTTGGGTATTGTTTTAACTGTTTCTGATAAGGCCAATCCACATCCACAGATACTTTCTCTTTCTCAGGAAAACAAAGTAATAAATGTAATATTATCTTCTACTTTCAAGAATATAGCCTTTCTATGCTCCCAATGCTTCCAAAAGGCTGTTCCAATGTCCTTATGAACCATAAGTGATAGATTACTGGCATAAATCTCATTTGCTTATTTCTTCGATACCATACAAAAAAGTAAAGGGGTTAGATACTATGTTCCCGATGGTGGTTAAATTTTTTTTATCATTCAAAGCCTGAAGGATATTATGATTCTTTGTATCCCGAGGAAGGCTTTGCATTTTACTTATTTCGATCTAAATCTCCAACTGCTAATCCACGCTATCTTGCAACATACAAATTTCCAAGCCCATAAACCCTTGTTCCCAAAATACAGTGGAACCATTTTTGAGAATTTATGCTAATAATTTATCAACAACATTCCAATTGCACAAGAAACTATACAGATTTCCAAGCTCATAGGTCCTTATTCGCATTGCAGTATTCCTTGGCTAGTCAGATGGGCCAAGGAATGAAGTCCCTAAAATTGCCAAAGATGATGCACCAACATCAAGATCATGGCCATTACCTTCAATTTTTCCAAACCCACAGACCCTTACTTCCAAGGCATTATCCATTGGCTAGTCACCTAGGCGATGTATGAAGCCTTTACAGTTGCTAATAATAACGCACTAACATCAAGATCATGGGCGTTGCCTTCCAATAAAATCAAGAACTCAATAGGCATCCATTAAAATAATCAGAATTGGGCTGAAATCTATTTAAAGACTTATACACTCTCAACCAACATCTAACGACTTACAATGCTTTTAAAGCCATTTAAGTACTTCAATTCACATGTCTATCCAGGTCTTGGAAACTTTATTATTCAAACTTCAAAGAGAAAAGTCAATGCCATTAGCTCAAAGTAGTATACTCTCAGCTATCGTCATAGTGATATAAGGATCATAAGATCACACCATAACATACATAAAGACCACAAACTAAGGCAACAACAAAATATGTGACAGTTAACTCAACCTAGCAACGAATAACAAAATAAATGGAGAAAACAACACCAATGTATTTTCTACTATTCTTGCTACGACTTTCGACATGTTTTAAATGTCAATTCTAAACAAAAGGAGTCATTCTTTTAAAGGGCAAATAATAGGCTCAAATAGATCTCAGAAGAAATCTGAAGCATAGGTAAGCAATCATCTATCCAGAGAAAGAAAGATTGTCCACTATGAGAAGAGAGTACTTCTCTTTAAAGGAGAATATGATGTTGTGATGAGGTGGTAAGAAGCATTTCCACTTTCAGTTATTTCTTCATTAATATCTTGCATGACTTTTCATTTGTCACCTCTTGTAGCAAGTCTCACTTTTCCAAACTTTCCTCCATATGAGTTATTTTTCCGTGCCTCTAATACTCCATATTTTAGATCGAATTTATAATGTTGCAATTTTGTAACCTGATATCTCTTCGTTGTTATTTATCAATCTTGATATGCAAATAAGTGTCTGGCAGTTATTCATCACAACTATGATCCCATAGCCAAACTTGGGATTAATTAAAATCCTACCTAAATTGTGTAGTTAGAATGTCTAAACCAGAACCTTCATATTTAACTCTCTCATAAGGAAAATATTTTGTGAAACATCATGAACTGGAACGCACATGGAGGTGATTATTTAGCCTGCAAAAGAGAATTGTAGTTGCTTAAATAAAACCATGAATGTATCCTTGTTCACTTGTACCAAATGCTCCTCAGCCAACTGCGTAGTTGTTTCTAGATTGATAGTCTCTCGATGGCATTAAAACAGGCGACGAAGTCCTCGTTGCCAGATTATTACTTTTGGCACCTGGAGGCATCTCCATGCCACTCTTGCTTTCAAGGTGCATCACCATTTTTCCCAGATGAGATAAACAATAATACCAATGTGCTTAAAAATTCTTGAAGTTGCAAACCCTAATTTGGGAATGCATGTAAATTTACGTGTTAATCAGCCATACTTACAATTAGCTTACTAAATATTTGAGACTGGCCCAAAGTTTTCTATAAATGCTTCAAAAGTGGCATTACAGTTCTATTGAGTTTCTCTCTTATATTGCTTAAAAATAACAGATTTCAAAGGCACAAAAGGGGTGATGATAGAGTTTTGATCCGAGAAACCAGAACTGCTGTGCATCCACCAGCATGACTAGGCTGTTCGTACCCTGTACCTATGTTACTCATCAGTTGTTCTCTTCAGCATGGCACACTCACCAGTTTCAGCAGATCCGGACTCCATACAGCCCCAGTCTGTTGCAACAACTTGGGCAATGATGATTGAGGGTGCACAAGTAATGAGGAGGTGCAGCAGTGGATATGTATACAGGTAAAGATGCATTCATGCTTTCAGCATGTATGTACTAGTTCCAGTTTTGGGATTTCCTTTAATTAGAAACTGCTGTTCTGTATGTGGTTAAGCTTTTTCCGGATTTAAAGAAAGCACATGACGTAAGAAGTCCTCCTAGTTTCTAGATTTAAAACATGGGAGCACTACTCTAGGAGGATTGGCACTTTATTCTAGGCATTCTCTCAAGCCTGTAGGGTACATATCTGTAGCCAGATTTAGAGTTAGCTATTCTATTCTAAATCTAATTGCACCACATGGCTGGGCTGTATTTGTAAATCCTTAGGCTCTCTTGGTTTATAAAAGAAGGGTAGGGTTGGAGTGTTAATTCATTAAGTTTTGAGCTATTACAGTGTATTTCTTGGTTGAGAGTTTACAGAAGATACAGGTGACTGAGAGTTAAAATTTGTACTTGCTGTCACAATTTTCAAATTGTTGTGTTTGCAGATCTAGCATTCCTTCATCTGCTATTTTGATTGGTTTTTGCATTTTCTGCTACCTGGGATTTGTATGGGAGTGTAGGTATGCCTACCCTGATCTGAAATTTTAACATGGTATCAGAGCTGTAGATCTGAAGTCTTCCAGGAATCTATGTATGGATAGGACTGTTGTCTGTGAGAGGGAACTGTTGGAGGATTTCAGTGTGGGTGATACCCTAGCTTCAGCAATTGAAGCTGATCTGTGCCTGAGCTGGGCACTGGGACCTGTGATATGTTGTTAGATGTGATGCTCTGGTTGCTCCAGGGATTGGAGTGTTGTTAATCCTTGAGAGAGGCAATCTGCACCAGTGATAGGTTGCTACTCTGATTTGTTTTGTCACTGATTTTTTTTTTTGAGGTGTGTTCTACTAGTTGTAGGGATTGCCAGTCTAGGTCTCAGAGAGTGTGCCCAGTTAGAAAGCGCAGCAAACTTAACTAATTGGAAATGCAGACCTGAAATGTTGTTGGAACATGGAGGAGGTTGATTGTCACTGTTTTGTTGAGGGAAAGGTTACAGTCCGTACTGATCCCACACAGTTGGCTAAAAAAACAAAATGGTGACCAAAACTGAGAGAGTCATCCTTGATTTTGTGAATGACCATTTGATCCCTCACATTGCAGAGAAGTTGGCAAAGGATATGTATGATGCCTTGATTAGTTTGTATCAAAGTGTGAATATTTTCCACAAGATGCTTATGGAGAACAAGCTTTCTACCACATGCATTACATAGACAGTGCGATGAAGATCATTGAGTTAATAGATCAACTTGTTGCTATTGCGATGAAGGTTGGGAATGAGGTCTTGTTACCCATAGCACTAAGTGGGTTCTTTTCATCTTGGGAACCTTTTGCATGGGGACCCATATGTGATCACGAGGAGTTACCTACCTTTGAGAAGCTTTGGGATGATTTCATCTAAGAGGAGACCAAGCTAGAGATGGTGTTAACTAAGGTAGAGGAGATCCAAAACCTAGCCTTCATTGGGAAGATGAGGAGAGGAACTAAAATAGTAGGACCCTTAAAGGGTTAGAAGGGGAGGAAAGAAGATTTATATTCTTCAAACCAGGGTAAGAATGACTTGAGTCATGTGAAGTGCATGCTTCAACTGCCATAAGATGGGTCACTATGCGTCTCAATTTCCTTCTGCCATAAGATGGGTCACTATGCATCTCAGTTTCCTTAGAAGAAGAAGGTGAAGGACAAGCAACCACAGTAGTAGTTTGCAGGGAGTGTAGAAGCTTCATCTGAAGCGGATGACTTAGTGTCCAGGCTTGATACAATCTTCTCCATGATTTTATCCTATTCCAGCAATAGCATTCTACCGTAGGGTGGTATGTGGACCATGAAGCATCCATACATATGACCTTCAATAATAATGCTTTCAATAGACTTTAGGAGCAAAAGGCAAGCATACATGTAGAGTTGGATGATGATGCCACTTCTCTCATTAAGGGAGTGGGATTTATCTCACTTCACATGCCATCAAGGGATTTCTTGAGCTAGATTATGTCTTGTATGTTCTTGGTAGATCTTAGATGTGTGGTTGAGTTTGATGATCTACAAGTTGCAGTCAAAGATTGTAGTTATGATTCTATCCAAGAATTGGTGAAAGGTGTGTGAGATGGTGGCTTTTATAGATTACTTATTGCTTTGGTCAACATGAGCTTTAGTGCGTGACAGTGACAACTTGTATGAGCTTCCACAAGAGATTTGGTCACACACACTATGGAGCATTACCTCTTGAAGGAGATGGTGCAAAAATCACTAGTCTTCAATATCGAGAAGACATATCGTGGGCTATAGCGAAAACTCTAAGGGCTATAGAATCTATGTGGCTGGTCAAAGGGAAGTCGAGATTAGTCATGATGTCACCTTTGGCGAAGATATGGCTCTTACCAAGGTTGACAATCTTCCTATTCTAAGGAAGACTAAAGAAGTTGACACCAGGAAGCCGAATGAGAAGGAAGATGAGATAATGCCCGATGTGGAAGAACCTATGGATCCCATTGATCCCCCTCTGCAAGAGCCTTCCTATTCTAGGAAGAGGCCCCTCATGGCTTAGGGGGACACTTGATGATGTTGAAGGACATATTGCACCTAGAGGGACTTTCCGTGAAAGTAAGAAGCCAACCAGGTATCAGGGATACTTGACCATTATGAGCACCATCATTCAAAATGAGCCTTCATCGTTTGAAGAAGCCGTGAAGCATCAAGTATGGAAGGATGCTATGAATGAGGAATACGAGTCCATCATGAAGAATGATGTCTGGGATGTGGTCCCCAGACCCCAGGGCAAAACAGTTGTCACCTCGAAGTGGCTTTACAAAATAAAGCATGGTGCAATGGGAGTGTTGGAAAGTATAAGGCTCACTTTGTTGCTTGAGGTTTCTCTCAAAAGGAAGGTGTAGATTATGACGATATATTTGCACCTGTTGCCCGATACACCACCATCCGCTCGATCATAGCCCTTACGGCTTCGCAAGGATGGAACCTACATCAGATGGATGTCAAGACTGCGTTCTTGCATGGTTCAATTAAAGAGGAAGTCTATGTGGAACAACCCAAGGGGTTTGAGATTCATAATCGGGAATCTCACGTATGCAGGTTGAAGAAAGCTCTCTAAGGGCTGAAGCAAGCACCCCGAGCTTGGTATAAGAGAATCAATAGCTACTTGATGAAGCTGGGATTCACTAGGAGTGAAGCTGATCCAAACCTTTACTTTAAGGTTGAGGATGATAAGCCTCCCATACTGGTGCTGTATATTGACGACCTCTTCCTGATAGGTGCACAGGGAGTTGGCTTTCGAATTTGAGATGAAGGACCTAGGACTGATGCACTATTTCCTAGGGTTGGAGGTCTGGCAGAAGCCAGGAGAAATTTTCCTATCTTAAGGAAAATACGCGGTGAAGATTTTTGATAGATTTGGTATTGGTGGACTGCAAGCCCGTGACTACCCCAATGGAGCATAACTTTAAGAAGTTATGCGGTAGTGCTACCGCGCCTGCTTTAGGAAATGCTTCTGAGTTTCATCAACTCATAGCGACATTGATGTTCTTGGTGAACTCTCGTCTGGATATATGTTTTGCAGTCAACACGTTGAGCCAATATATGGTTGAGCCTCATCACTCACATTGGATTGGTGCCAAGAGTCTTTTGAGATATCTTTGGGGCACAATCACTCATGGGTTGAGATACACTGTCAGAGTTGTGAGGCTATATGGATATTCCAATACTGATTGGGCAGGCAATGTGGTGGACTGAAAGAGCACTTTCGAGTGCTGTTTTTCTTTGGGTTTTGCCTCAATATCCTGGATGAGTAGGAAGCAGAATTTGGTGGCTTTGAGCACCCCTGAGGCAGAGTACATTGTGGCAAGTATGACCTCCTATGAGGCTATCTAGTTGAGGAAGCTCTTCAATGAGTTGTTTGGACATACGCTGGATACTACTGTGATCCTATGCGACAACCAGAGTGGGATTCGTTTATGAGATAATCCTGTATTACATGATCACTCCAAGCACATCGATATCAGGGACCACTTTATCCGGGATATGGTACAACAAGGAGCAATAAGGCTCCATCATATTGGGACAGATGAGCAGGTCGCCGACATTCTGATGAAGCCCTTGGGAAAGGTCAAATTCTTGACTTTCCGGGAACGACTAGGAGTTGTTGAGAGACCCTCTTATGAAGGTCCTGTATGATACATATATTGAGCTCTGGGAGCTCCGGGGGGCTTGGGGTACTTCTTGGAGCGACGAGCGACCATAGGGTGACTCACCCTCTCCTGGTGGTGCCTATGTACAGGGTGAATGGTTCAGCCTTTCCTTGTGATACTCTGTGGCGACATGTAGGCAGGATGAGTGGTTCATCCTTCTCCTGTTGAGACATCCTACCCATGCAGTCTGGGACTCATGGGAAGTACCTCTCATTTGGCCAATGAGTAGGGAAATGAGGATAGGGACCATAGTAGTACCGATGGATGCATCGTTTATCTACCGTACTCCGTATGCTAGGATGACATGATCTGGGATCAATTGGAATTGACTTCGGGTCAGTAAGGGTGATATAACTCACTCTCTTTTGGAACTGATTTGGGATCAGTAAGAGTGGTATGACACACTCTCTTCATTGGGACTGATTTTGTGTCAGTAAGAGCGCTATTGGGCACTCTCTTTTATTTGGGATTGACTTCGGGTCAGTAGAGGCTGCTATGATACATTCTCGATCATTTCTTCTTCTTCATAGTTCAGCAAAGCAGAGCCGAGTAGTGCAGGGCAGTGCATTTGATGGCAGAGATAATACTGACAGACATATGGATTAGCAGATGGAGTTCTCCTTGGTTGAGAGGGAGTGTTAAAATTGACAACTAGGGCCAAACTCCATGTGTATCATCTTATTTATGTCAGCTGATATTTTTTTTTTTGGATTCCTCTCGTTGAGAGGTGTAGGATTGATCTAACGATCATTCAATTTCGAAGTGTATTAATGGAGATATGAATTTATTTGTATTTCTTGACAATTTGTCAAGGTCGGCCAACAAGTTAAGATGTGTTGCACACCCCCAACTAACCTCAACGTTGCATATAAAAGGAGGAGACATTGTGTCTCATTTCACTCACTCTCATCCTCACATCTCTTCTCTCTCCTTGTCTCTTGGGTATACGAAGGAGAAAGAAGACTTTCTCACTCATGGGAAAAGAGGGCGTAGTTAGGGCATCATTGTGGGGACGCAGCTAGGGCAGCAAGGACGCAGGAAGGTACAACCATCTTGTTTGGGGTGATTGAGGCTTGCTTTGACCAACGTCTTACCTTTGATTGCGGCTTTGCATGGCAACCTCTCCTAGGCTAGACGAAGTGCTGTGTTGACTTTTGGAGAGTTGATTTGGGACAACGTTGACTGGTTAGGGCTGGTTGCAGTTTGTTGTAGCATTCATTGTTGATTTGACCATCTTTCTTTCACTGTTTTGAGCTGCACATACTTCTTGTTGGAGGTTGAGTTCTCCTAGGATATCTTAAGGTCATTGGTGAGCTATTTGACCAGCTTTGACCTTGTTGATTCGAATTATACTGCTGCTATTGTAAATTACAGATCTGTGATATTGTACTATCTCTCTCTGTGCTGAATTATTGAAAAATATAGAAGAACTAATCAAAGGGTTTCCTCGCATTGGGATTTGTCCCTGGCTAGCCGCCACATCTTGTGTCTCTTGTCTTGGTTTGTCTTTTGTCGATTTTATTTATGTTCTATCAACATTTAACTTTTATGTTAATGTGATTGCTATACTAAGAATTGACATTGGGCTAATAAGAAGAATTGAAGTAAATTCTCTAAGCATAGAACATACCATAATTTAACATGGTTTCAGAGCTGAGGTGAAGACAAAGCCCAAGCAAGAGCAAGAGAAATCACCGAAGACAGTCGGAAAAAATCAAAAGGCTTCATGGGTTCGTCATCACACTTCCCTGCCGAAGACAAGCTCTGTGAGAAGTTTGACTATCATGGATGGAAGATGTCTCTTGATTGGACATTAGAAGAGTAGGAAGTATTGGATTATGTGAGAGGTAGAATTACAGAGCCTCCATCAAATGCATCGGCTGCTACAAGGAACAAGTACACTAAGGGTGAATTCAAAGCAAAGAAGATCCATCCGGGACTCTATTGACAAGCGTCTTGTGGTCTACGTTTCCGAGTTGAACACCTCCATGGAGATCTACTATAGACGGGTAAGCTTGTTTAAAGTTAGTGATGCAAATCAAGTTTTGTTCCTTAAAAATAAGTTGAAGGATATTAAGAAGGGCAAAGATGAGGATATTCAATCCTACTACTTAAGGATTTGGAGAAGTCATTGCTGATAGGGAACTAACTATCACTACTCTTGGAGGGCTCCCATTCGAATGGTATGTATTTAGAACCACTCTTCTCAACAACGATCGAATTCTGAGATTTGAGGAATTGATGGCAAGATGTATTCAAGAAGAGACAAGGATGGTGGAGCAAGAAATGCCTTCAAGCAAAGGCAACCCCACTGCTTTCTCCTCTCAAGCTAAAAGGAGAAATAAGTTTGGGTCTAAATTCAAATGAAAGACCGGATTGAAGGGTGGAAGAAAGGGAAGATGCTTCACTTGCAATAAATTTGGCCACTATGCGAGGGAGTGTCCAAATAGGAAGGACACATCTCATGACGATGATCAAAATCACTCCCGGGGCAACTCCAACCACAATCAAAGGAATGGCAGGTTCAATGGCAAAGGAAAGAGGCATGTCGGAAATCAAGGAAGTGGTCAACCCTCCAAGAAAGCAAGGAACTTTAGGTATGAATCAAATGTTGTTAACAATAAGCAAGATGAATATTATCTGATATCGACCCTCTCTACTACCTCTCCCCCGGACTCGTTGGGTAATTGGCTTATTGATAGTGGTGCCTCAAGGCACTTCACTGGTTACAAGGAAGTCTCTCTAATCTGATAGAGAAGGAGACAAACTTGGAGATTATTCTTGGAGACAATTCCACCTATCCCGTAAAGGGTGTAGGGAATGTTACTCTTCAATTAAATCAGGGTAACATAATTCATTTGCAAGAAGTCCTATATGTACCTGATCTCAAGAAGAACCTGGTGTCCATTTTGGCAATGGAAGACAAAGGCTACAAGGTGGCCTTCATCGATAGCAAGGTACGTGTGTGGAAAAAGAATTTTAAAGATGCTTTCACTCTTGGGGTTTGAGTTGACTCTTTATATCAAGTTGGAGGAAGTCCATTGGGAGTCATGTCTTGCGACATCTCTTCAGTCTGAACTATGGCATCAGAGGTTTTCCCACCTTCATTATAAGGCTTTACTCGATGTGAGACAAATGGTGACAAGGATGCCTGAGTTCAAAATAGAGCATGAATGTGTATGTCCGGGATGTGCCGAAGGAAAGCTCAAAAGGGGACCATTCCCCTCAAGCCATAGCAAGACCTTTGACATTTTGCAGTTGGTTCATTTCGACATATTTGATATGATGCCTGTGAACTCTTTGGGAGGATATTTATATTATCTCAATTTTACAGATGACTATTCTCGCAAGACTTGGATATATTACTTGAAAAAGAAGGATGAAGTGTTCTCCTGGTTCCATCACTTCAAAGCCTTGATTGAGAATCAAACCGAGAAGAGGATCAAGATTTGAAGGACTGAGAATGGGCTCGAGTATGAATCCAATGAGTTCCATGACTTTTGCAAAGAGGTTGGCATTAAGAGGGAGACCACAACACCATACACTCATGAGTAGAATGGTGTGGTGGAAAGGAAGAATCGTACGATTGTGGAAGCTATTCGTGCCATGCTCCATGATCAAAGGTTTTCGAAGTTTCTATGGGTCGAAGATGCGAATACCGCCGTATATGTTCAAAACCGATGTCCTCATCAAGCATTGGATTCCAAGACTCCCGAATAGATGTTCATTGGTAAGAAACCCGATGTCTCCAATTTTAGAATTTTTGGAAGTCTTGTATATTTTCATGTGCCGAAAGAGAAAATGAACGAATTGGGTGCATCTAGAAAGAAGGGAATCTTTGTGGGCTATAGCGAAAATTGTAAGGGCTATAGAATCTAGGTGGCTGGTCAAAGGGAAGTCGAGATTAGTCATGATGTCACCTTTGACGAAAATATGGCTCTTAGCAAGGTTGACAATCTTCCTATTCTAAGGAAAACTAAAGAAGTTGACACTAGGAAGCCGGATGAGAAGGAAGATGAGACAATGCCCAATGTAGAAGAACCTATGGATCTCATTGATCCCCCTCCGCAAGAGCCTTCCTCTTCTAGGAAGAGGCCCTCATGGCTTAGGGGGACACTTGATGATGTTGAAGGACATATTGCACCTAGAGGGACTTTCCGTGAAAGTAAGAAGCTAACCAAGTATCAGGGATATTTGACCATTATGAGCACCATCATTCAAAATGAGCCTTCATCGTTCGAAGAAGCCGTGAAGCATCAAGTATGGAAGGATGCTATGAATGAGGAATACGAGTCCATCATGAAGAATGATGTCTGGGATGTGGTCCCTAGACCTTAGGACAAAACAATTGTCACCTCGAAGTGGCTTTATAAAATAAAGCATGGAGCCGATGGGAGTGCTGAAAAGTATAAGGCTCGGTTTGTTGTTCAAGGCTTCTCTCAAAAGGAAGGTCTAGATTATGATGAGATATTTACACATGTTGCCTGATACACCACCATACGCTCGATCATAGCCCTTGCGGCTTCGCAAGGATGGAACCTACATTAGATGGATGTCAAGACCGTGTTCTTGCCTGGTTCGATTAAAGAGGAAGTCTATGTGGAACAACCCGAGGGGTTTGAGATTCATAATCGGGAATCTCACGTATGCAGGTTAAAGAAAGCTCTCTATGGGCTGAAGCAAGCACCCCGAGCTTAGTATGAGAGAATCGATAGCTTCTTGTTGAAGTTGGGATTCACTAGGAGTGAAGTTGATCCAAACCTTTACTTTAAGGTTGAGGATGATGAGCCTTTCATACTAGTGCTGTATGTGGACGACCTCTTCCTCGTAGGTGCAGACCCTCTCATTCACAAATGTAAGAGGGAGTTGGCTTCCGAATTTGAGATGAAGGACCTAGGACTGATGCACTATTTCCTAGGGCTGGAGGTCTGACAGAAGCCAGGAGAAATTCTCCTATCTCAAGGAAAATACGTGGTGAAGATTTTGGAGAGATTAGATTGATATGGTGGACTGTAATCTCATGACTGCCCCAATGGAGCTTAACTTCAAGAGGTTGTGCGGTAGTGCTGCTGGGCCTGCTTTGGGAAATGCTTCGGATTTTCGTCAACTCATAGGAGCATTGATGTTCTTGGTGAACTCTCGTCCGGATATATGTTTTGCAGTCAACACGTTGAGCCAATATATGGTTGAGCCTCATCACTCACATTGGATTGGTGCCAAGAATCTTCTGAGATATCTTCGGGGCACAATCACTCATGGGTTGAGATACACTGCCGGAGATGTGAGGCTACATGGATATTCCGATGCTGATTGGCAGAGAGTGTGGTGGATCGAAAGAGCACTTCCAGGTGTTGTTTTTCATTGGGTTCTTCCTCGATATCCTGGATGAGTAGGAAGCAGAAGTCAGTGGCTTTGAGCACCACTGAGGCAGAGTACATCGCTGCGAGTATGACCTCCTGTGAGGCTGTCTGGTTGAGGAAGCTCTTCAATGAGCTGTTTGGACATATGCTGGATATTACCGTGATCCTATGTGACAACCAGAGTGGGATTCGTTTATTAGATAATCCCGTATTTCATGATCGCTCCAAGCACATCGATATCAGGTGCCACTTTATCTAGGATATGGTACAACGAGGAGCAATAAGGCTCCATCATATTGGGATAGATGAGCAGGTTGCCAACATTTTGATGAAGCCCTTGGGAAAGGTCAAATTTTTGACTTTTTGGGAACGACTAGGAGTCGTTGAGAGACCCTCTTATGAGGGTCTTATATGATACATACATTGAGCTCTAGGAGCTCCGGGTGGCTTGGGGTACTTCTTGTAGCGACGAGCGACCATAGGGTGACTCACCCTCCCCTAGTGGCGCGCTGTGTACAGGATGAATGGTTTAGCCTTCCCCTGTGATACCTCGTGGCGACATGTAAGCAAGATGAGTGGTTCATCCTTCACCTGTCGAGACATCCTACCCATATAGTCTGGGACTCATGGGAAGTACCTCTCATCTGGTCAATGAGTAGGGAAATGAGGATAGGAACCATAGTAATACCGATGGACGCATTCTGTGTCTATCGTACTCCCTATGCTAGGATGACAATGATCTGGGATCAATTGGAACTGACTTCAGGTCAGTGAGAGTGATATAACTCACTCTCTTTTGGAACTGATTTGGGATCAGTAAGAGTGGTATGGCACACTCTCTTTGTTGGGACTGACTTCGGGTCAGTAAGAGCGCTATTGGGCAATCTCTTTTATCTGGGACTGACTTCGGGTCAGTAGAGGATGGTATGATACATTCTCGACCATTTCTTCTTCTTCTTCATAGTTCGGCAGAGTAGTGCAGGGCAGTGCATTTGATGGCAGAGATAGTACTGACAGACAGATGGATTAGCAGATGGAGTTCTCCTTAGTTGAGAGGGAGTGTTAAAATTGGCAACTAGGACCAAACTCCATGTGGATCATCTTATTTATGGTAGCTGATATTTTTCTTGGATTCCTCTCGTCGAGAGGTGTAGGATTGATCTAACAATCATCCGAATCCGACATGTATTCATGGAGATATGAATTTATTTGTATTTCTTGACAATTTGTCAAGGTCGGCCAGCAAGTTATGATGTGTTGCACACCCTCAACTAACCTCAACGTTGCATATAAAAGGAGGAGACATTGTGTCTCATTTCAACCACTCTCATCCTCACATCTCTTCTCTCTCCTTGTCTCTTGGGTATACGAAGGAGAAAGAAGACTTTCTCACACGTGGGAAAAGAGGACGCAGTTAGGGCATCATTGTGAGGATGCAGCTAGGGCAGCGAGGATGCAGGAAGGTACAACCATCTTGTTTGGGGTGATTTAGGCCTGCTTTGACCAGCGTCTTACCTTCTTTGACTGCGGCTTTGCATGGGCAGCCTCTCCTAGGCTAGATGAAGTGCTGCATTGACTTTTGGAGAGCTGATTTGATACAGTGTTGACTGGTTAGGGCTGGCTGCTATTTGCTGTAGCATTCATTGCTGATTTGACCATCTTTATTTGACTGTTTTGGGCTGCATATACTTGTTGTTGGAGGCCGAGTTCTCCTAGGATATCTTAAGGTCATTGGTGAGCTGTTTGACCAGCTTTGACCTTGCTGATTTGAATTATACTGCTGCTGTTGTAAATCACAGATCTGTGATATTGTACTACTACTACCTCTCTCTCTGCTGAATTATTGAAGAATATAGAAGAACTGATCAAAGAGTTTCCCCGCATTGGGGTTTGTCCCTGGCTAGCCGCCACATCTTGTGTCTCTTGTCTTGGCTTGTCTTCTGTCGATTTTATTTATGTTCTATCAGCATTTTACTTATATGTTAATGTGATTGCTATACTAAGAATTGACATTGGGCTAATAAGAAGAATTGAGGTAAATTGCTTTAAGCATAGAACGTACCATAATTTAACACAACAAGCATGCCGAGATCACATTCCCTAGTGGTAAGCATATATCAAGAGGGATTGTTGATCTCATCCATTCAGATCTGTGTGGATCAATTACTAGTTCCACAGAAACGTAACATTTATTTTCTTTTGTTGATGTTCTCTCTAGAAAAATTCGGATTTACTTTACAAAGACCAAGGATGAAGTCTTGTGTACCTTCCAAGAGTTTAAAACTTTAAAGCTCTTGTGGAGAATTAGATAGCTAAGAAGATCAAGGTGTCTAGCTTTGATAATGGAGGAGAGTACAACTGCAAGGAATTTGGCATTTTGTAGGGAAATAAGGATCAAGAGGGAAATGACAATACCTTACAAACCTTAGTAGAATGGGGTTGCATAGATGAAGAATGGATCCATCATAGAAACAACCAAGGGTGTCGTTCATGGTCTAGATTTTCCCATGTATCATTGTGTAGAAGCATTTAATAAAATTGTGTACATTTTGAACAGGTGTTTTGATAAGATATTGAAGGAAAAGACACTAGAAGAAGTTTTTGCTAGTGGAAATCATAGGGATCACACTTCCGTGTTTTTGGTTGCGTAGTGTATATTATATTCTTGAGGAGAAGAGATCTAAGCTTGAACCTTCTAGTGTGAAAGGGATATTTGTTGGTTATATTGCTTCCTCCAAGGCTTGGAGGATCTATCTTATTCTTGAGGAGAAGAGATCTAAGCTTGAACCTTCTAGTGTGAAAGGTATATTTGTTGGTTATATTGTGTCCTCCAAGGCTTGGAGGATCTATCTTCCATCATAGTGAAAGATGATATTGTGTCGAGATGTAAAGTTTGATGAGAATGCTTGGTCCTGTAAGTCTCAAGAGCTGACCATGGATGTTGAGTAGGGATAAAAGCTTGTTGTCCCATGTGCATAGGAAAAACTAGATTCAGATCAGCAAGGTTCCAAATTCCAATAAAGGAACACAGAGTGTTGTACTCCAATTTAGCTAAAAACTTGAGATGGATTACCTAGATTTTGCAGGAAGAACTGGGGCAAATAGGAGCACCAAAAACTTTTTTTTTGGGTGAGAGGCCCATGTATGTAGGTTGAAGAAAGCACTTTATGGGCAGAAGTAGGTACCACATACATGGTAGTACTAGTGAATGATTGATGAGTACTTATTTGAATTTGGGCTTCACCAAGGTTGCTACAGATCCTAATCTTTATTACTTGTTTCAATTTGATAAATCTGATCTGCTTTTCTTGGTCCTGTATGTATATGATTGGATCCTTATATATAGTTCTGCAAGAGACTCATTGCATGGTGCAAGAAGCAGCTAGCCAGCGAATTTGATATGAAGGACATCGAACTTATGTGCTATTTTGTGGGGCTAGAGGTTTGGCAGGGTACATGTGATGTTTTGCTTGGACAGAGAAGTACACAGTAGAGATTCTGAAGAGATTTTAGATGCTAGATTGTAGACACTTGGCCATTCCTGTGGTTCCAAATTTGAAGTACACGGTGATTTAAATTCAGATTTTGTAGATCCTTTTCTGTATGGGCAGTTGATTGGTTCTCTTTTGTCTCTGGTGAATACTGGGCCTGATGTATGTTTTGCCATGAATACTTTGAGCAAGTTCATGATTTGAACCCAAGCATATTCATTGGATTGCCGCAAAGCATGTGCTCCAGTACTTGAAGGGCAGAATCCATTATCGCATGAGGTATGTGGGAGATGGTGAGTTGATGCTGCATGTTTTGTTGATTTTGATTGGGCAGGAAATGCAAGTGCTAGGAGGAGCACTTTGGGATTTTGTTTCAGCTTGAGATCATGTATGATATCTTCGTTTAGCAGGAAGCAGGCAGTAGTTTCACTCATCTTAATGGAGGCAGAGTATATGGCAGACAGTTATGCTAGTTGTATGGCCATATAGCTTGCAAATTGATATCAGAGTTGAACGATCAGATGCTGGGGCCTTTGGATTTTTGAGAATCCGGTATTTTACTATCGCTCCAAGCATATAGATATCTGGCACCATTTCCTTAGAGACAGTTCAGAAGGGAGCAGTGGTCCTAGATTATGTTCCTTCAGATTTGCAGGTTGCAGAGATTTTGACAAAGCCCCTAGCTAAGGGGAAGTTTGAAATGCTGAGCGAAGGACTTGGTTTGGTGGAGATTGGAGAACACCTTCATTGCAAAGGTAGAGTGTTAGGTTTCTGTATATGTGTTGCTGAGCCGTTGTTCCCTTCAGCATCATGCAGTCACTAGTTTTAGCAGAGCCATAAAACCTTTGCCTATGTGCAGCACTTTGAGTAATGATGATTGACGGTGCTGCAGTGAATATGTAGAGGGGTAAAGATGTGTGCATTTGCTAGCCTGAGACAGTTGCCAGCCTTAGAGAATTCCAGTTTTAGGATTTTCTTTAATTAGAAACTGCTGTCCTATTTTGAGTTTAACATTTCCAGATTTTGCGTAAGTACATGACTTAGGAAGTCTTCCAGATTTAGAGTAGGCACTATGTTTGAGGTGGTGTCCACATTTAAACCCTGGGTGCTCTATTCTAGGATGATTTGCTCTTTATTCTATGGATTCTCTCATGCAAGTAGGTACATCTCTAGGCAGATTTAGAGTTAAGAGTTTCACAGTCACTTCTAAATCTATGCACACTGCAGGGATAGAGTCTTTCTGTAAATCTGTGCCATTTTTTAGTGTATAAAATAAACGCAGGGCTGGGGCATCAATTCATCGTTTTTGAGTCATCGTAGTGTATTCCTTCTTTCTGAGTTTATATTAATTAGATGTGATCGAGAGTTCAGATTTGTACTTGGTGTCATAATTTTCAGAGTGTTGTGTTTGAAGATCTCGTGTTCCTTCATCCACAGTTATCATAGGTTTTCATTTTTTCTGTTACCTAGGATTTGTATAGAGTGCAGATCTGCCTACAATGATCTGGAATTTAACCTAGGCTACCAAGAAACAAATATCTAAGCTGCATCCAGTAGAGGACTAGAAACCACCCATTATGATAGAATACAGATAAGAAGAACAGGTTCAGTCCATATAAAATTGCCATCCAGGGACTACCACGCTCATTCCATTGACATGCAAAATAATATAATGAAAACTATCTAGTATTCCATTAACGTATACAGCTTCCAAACAATATATGTACAACTGGAATTGCAGAATACTCAAACAGTTACATTTAATAATTTTTCACAAGAAAACGAGTCCATTCAAATCCAGAATTTATTCATACATGTCTTTGTCGTTGTCCTTTACATAACTTGTACAGAAACATTCTGAATGAATTGTGCAAATTTGCATTCACAACTGTTCTAATAGTACAGTCCACTTGAATTTAGCAGTAACTATACAGATGCATGCATCCTTAAATTTAACAATGAATGGGTTTAGCACCTATACACGATAGATTGTGGCAATATCCCTCATCTTGTCGTTTGAGCACCCTCAGTGACTTCCTATACAGGTGCGATAACAATCACAGCAAGGCTTGTCAGCTTTCTTTAATGCTGATAGGTGCTAATGCTAGTTTGTGCATAAGGTGAGGCAATTCCAATAGCTATTCATACAGGCATGTTTGTTTAGAGTTTTATAGAGCTTTTTTTAATTACCAGAGTGAATAGTTCTTGCATAGGAGCGAAGCTTTTCTGTAGTGTCTGAAAAACTTTGACATAAGAAGTACATATTTTGAAATCCATCCTTGTAACTCATCTTCGGTAGCTGAGCGAATGGATCAAGGTTCTGAAATGTTGGTTTGCTAGACTTCATGTGTTGAAGCTCACCAAAACTTGACAGTATGCCAGCTCCAAATGCCTTAACTTCCTTATTTTCTTCAATTGTTCCAAACTCAACTGTATACCAATATAGCTTAGTGAGATGCCAAATTTCTTTATCTGATGCTCCCAGTGATGCTAAGCCAATAACCTGAGCAAGATCAGCAAACTCAGGGTGTACCAGCATTGGCATGTGACCAAGTATCTCATGGCAAATGTCAGGTTCAGGAGTGTACATCGGATTGCTAGTGTGACGAATATACTGTGTTGAATGGAATGTTTTGAAAGCTAGTCCATTCAAAAATTGACGTGGGTGCAACAGCCCTGCAACAGGTCTTATTTTCCAACCAGTGTAATGCTGCAAAACCTGTGTACAAAACCCATGCCAAATTTATTATATACAGTGGCAGAAGTCTCCATCCATAACAAAATATAAACACAAGCTCTCAAAACCCAATATACCTGTGAAAGCTCTTCTAGTTGAGGAATTTTGTTAGGAGAAAAGTTGAAAAGTGGAAATGATTCCAAATACTCTTTGCAAGCATGACTGGGGTACAATTCACTAAGCTTTGTAAGGACTTCTGCCCAAACATGAGCTTCTTCAGTAGTATAGTTGATCTCAGGAATGGGTTCTCCTCTGCAGAAAGCAAAATCTCTCATAATTTTGATGTGGTTCAAGGTACACTTGAAACTACAAAAACTAAACTGCATTTGTTCTAATAACCAAGGGTAAATGAAACTTTTTTCTATACTTTGATTTTTATTTCCATTATATTGTAACTTGTACTCATCAAATATTGAACCATTTGTGGCAATAACATTAAATGGTACCCAAGAATGAGATAATGATGACTTACATTTTGTGTTTCTTGGCCAGGTCAGCAATACATGACCGCCTTCTCTTGTATTCTTCATCATGGTATCCCTATAGATCAATCATCAGGATGAAACAAGTTAAGTCCTATAGCTCAGGCTGAAACAAGTTTAGTTCAAATGTTATAATAGATATCCTCATGAGTGTAAGACTATGCATGAAATCCCACAAAAAACAGTAGTGGTTGATGCATTTGTACCATACTTCATTTATTGGCTAACACATGAAGAAGACAAACTTAAAAGTTCCAATGTGTTGATAAAAGCTCTACATAAAAATGATAAATTCCACCAGAGGGCAAATGAATGATGTAAAAATAAAGCATTTAGAAAATTTCATCGGGAAAATCATGTGTCAAGAGATAATAGTTTACATTGTACAAGGATCTAAAATGACTGTCGAGCATGGAAACCACAGCAACAAATAAACCCACCTGACTACCTGAGTCCTTACAAGTGTACAGGAAAATATGAAAGAGACTAGAATCTTTATAGTAGTCCATCTCATAGGCTGCTAATTTCACTCTGTTTGGTTTTTTGGTTACATTTAGTCTAAATGAGTTTTTTTATTGTTGGTTTTATATTAATGAATATATGATAAAAATTCATAGGAACTGTCGAAGAATAGAAACACACCAATGATCCTTCTACTGTAAAAATTGTTATCACTTTGATGGTGAACGCAATGGGGAATGCCTACGATAGATCAACAAAATCAACTATCAACAATTGGGACAGTTTAGTATGAATATGGGTGAAATGTTCACCCGAAACGTCGGGCACATCAATGAACACAATACACAGTTTACCAGAAGTTTACAACTTGGGACATTATTAGCACACACAAAGAGTAAAGAATTATCTGCATAAGAAGAGTAATGTTTTATGTCCTTTTTTATCGATGTATCTGATAGGCATAGATTTGACCAAAATTAATGTAGACTTCAATTTTACCTTCATTCGTTAGTTCCTTTTTATTTCCTCTAAGGTATATCAAGTTCACTGTCAGATTCATTTGTTACAGCTTACTTACCATTAGTGGTGCTCAACTAGTATTCAATTTACTTTTTTGGCTTGTTGGTGTTGTCATTGTTTTTAAAGATTTTGTTGTGAAAGGGCTTGAGTTATTATTTTCCCTATTACTGCACTATTATTGCTTGATCAGTTGTTTTTACTATTTTAACTTGTTCCAAAGCAATATTTGGGTCTTTACCACCAAAGGCTTGACTCGTTAAGTTAGGGTGAGCATGGCAGTAGAAATACAGTGTGATGCAGCATCCATGGTAGGTGGAAGATGCATGCCACTTAAGTTTAGGGAAGCATCTCACAATACTTACCAATATTTGGGGCTATGACTTAGTATTGGGAGTTGGGACCAAATGTTTTAAACTTTTTAGTGGTAAGCTTCCACAGTTAGAGTTCCAACATCCTAACTCTGCATTTTCATTTTATCAATTTAGTCTACAAGCATTTGGTCAATTTGTAAGCTTCCACAGTTAGCGTTCCAACATCCTAACTCTGCATTTTCATTTTATCAATTTAGTCTACAAGCATTTGGTCAATTTGGTCAGAGGCATTATCCTGTAGACTTAATGCATATGATATGTTTGAGTTTTAGAAAAATCCACTTTTTTGTGAATTTTCAATTGTAGCAAATGCACAGCATTAAATACGTTTGCAGTTTGTGATGCTTATTGTTATTTGCAAGGGACAGAGTTGTATGGGTAGTTGGAGCATGACAATCTAAAAATAGTTCATGACTACAAGACTCTAAATGAGATCATGCATATTAAGCCCACTAAAAAACAACACTGGAGATGAAAACTTAGCTGAAGAACTTGCATCAGAGGCTTTGGGCCTAGGGTTGGGTCAACTGTTAGAAGGCAATGGTATAGTTGTGTGTGTATTTTTGTTACTGTAGTAACAAATTAGAGTTGTGATACGTGTGCATGAGAGGCTTTAAGTGGAATAAGAATAAGGAAGGCCACAAGTCATGTATTGGGATTTATAGTGTGACGTATGCTGTGGGAAAAAAATGGATTCATCTCACAAACAAGTAGTCTCTTCTCTCTTCACATTTTTCTGTGCGTGCTTCAATTCTTTGTTGTTAAAATTGGCAACTAGGGCCAAACTCCATGTGGGTCATCTTATTAATGGCAGTTGATATTTTTCTTGGATCCCTCTCATCGAGAGGTGTAGGATTGATCTAAAGATCATCCGATTCTGATAAGTATTCATGGAGATATGAATTTATTAGTGTTATGGGACAATTCGTCAAGGTTGGCAAGCAACCAAACAAACCCCACTTGTGCTCAACGTTTTAGTATAAATAGAGGTGGCCTTCAAGTCATTTCCACACACTCACTTGGGATCTCTTCCTCCCTACTTGTCTTTGGGTTTTAGTAGGAGGAGAGATTCTAAGGGATAATGCTGCCCTAATGGAGATCTACACTGCCCTAATGAAGAAGCCCTAGACGCAGAAAGGAAGGGAGATCTAGTATGATGAAGGAGGCCTAAACAGCAGACACTAACACAGCCTATTATACCCATATATATATGCTGTTCTAGAAGAGTTTGGGACAGCCCTTAGAAAGAACAATAGAGATACACGAACAGCAAACAAAAGGCCCTAATACGCAGTCCAACAAGGTACCCTAGCCGCAGTCTAAGGAGGCCTAATGAACAGCAAACAAAAGGCCCTAATACGCAGTCCAATAAGGTGCCCTAGCCGCAGTCTAAGGAGGCCTAACGAACAGAAAACAAAGGCCCTAATCCGCAGTCTAATTCAAGGATACCTAGCTGCTGTTTTGTCTACAATACGCAGCCCTTATCAACAGCACAAGGAGTCCCTATGTATGCTGTAGGTGACAGCATGAATCTAAGTACTGTAGGTGCCTAGTGTGTTGGAGATGATAGCATGGACTAAGGTGCTGTAGGTGCCTAAGTGTGCTGTAGATGACAGCATAGTGCTGTAGATAAAACTGTTACAAGACATGAGTTAAGGACTGGGAATTCACTGTCATAAAGAAGAAACAGTGAAGTCTGCTCTCTAGGTTGTATGTTATCTAGTGAACACATGACAGCGACATCTTCAGTCTGATGTATGGCACGTCAGATATATACATGCTGTAATAAATGGAGGACAGTTTTGTGGAAGGCAGAGACAGCCTTCCCTTAGAGGACAATTGCAGACAAATCAAGGCAGACATTGTGACAGTTAGTAGACTGCACTTTGGAGGAGTTTAGCTGCTCTGCTAGGCTGTAAGCCATAGCAAGTAGCTAAGACTGGTAAGTGTAAAGCAGCATATTGGATGCAGTGATTATGAGTGCAGCATCGAGTGCAGATCAGTGATGAGTGCAGATCAGTGATGAGTGCAGCTCAGTGATTAGAGCAGCACAATGACGGGCAGCAGCATGAATTGCATAGTATGGTCATTAGGTCCAGCACTATGATGATGAGTGCAACACAGTGCAGCCATTGTAGATGACAGCATAGTGCTGTAGATAAAACTGTTACAAGACATGAGTTAAGGACTGGGAATTCACTGTCATAAAGAAGAAACAGTGAAGTCTGCTCTCTAGGTTGTATGTTATCTAGTGAACACATGACAGCGACATCTTCAGTCTGATGTATGGCAAATCAGATATATACATGCTGTAATAAATGGAGGACAGTTTTGTGGAAGGCAGAGACAGCCTTCCCTTAAGAGGACAAATGCAGACAAATCAAGGCAAACATTGTGACAGTTAGTTGACTGCACTTTGGAGGAGTTTAGCTGCTCTGCTAGGCTGTAAGCCATAGCAAGTAGCTAAGACTGGTAAGTGTAAAGCAGCATATTGGATGCAGTGATTATGAGTGCAGCATCGAGTGCAGATCAGTGATGAGTGCAGCTCAGTGATTAGAGCAGCACAATGATGGGCAGCAGCATGAAGTGCATGGTATGGTCATTAGGTCCAGCACTATGATGATGAGTGCAACACAGTGCATCATGGTCAGGTGCAGCACATGGACAAGATGCAGCACAATGATAGGTGAAGGAGTCACCTTGGAGAATCAGTTGAAGCAGCATGTCTTCAACTGATCTCATGTAGAGATGATCTATTCTCTTATCTAGAAAGTCGAAAGTGTTTGACTTCTGTTGTAAATGTACTATCTCTCTCTCTCTGCTGAACTATTGAAGAACATATAAGAAGAATTGAATCAAGAGTTCCCCACATTGGGGTTTGTCCCGGCTAGCACACACACCTTGTGTCCTCTTGTCCTTGGCTTGTCTCTCTAATTTTATGTTTATGTTCTATCTGCAGTTTACTTTAATGCTGATGTGATTGCTAATCTGGAAAAGATATTGAGCTAACTGTGAAAATTGAAATAAATTGCTCTAAGCATAGAACATACCTAAACTTAACATTTGTACTAGGGAGTTCTGTGCTGACAACATGGTATTGGAGCATGCAGATCCAAGGTGGCATGGCTGAGTGTTTCTGTGCATGCTTCAATTCTTTGTACTATAAAGTTCCACTTTGACAACATGGTATTGGAGCATGCAGATCCAAGGTGGCATGCATGAGCGTTGTGGATGAGATCTGAGCAGGTGTTTTGGTAAATGATTACTTTTATTTGTCCGTGATTCTGCCTTCTCTCAAAGTTCAAGTTTTCTAGTATTGTTTTAACTTTTAGGCACTAATTTATAATGAGTTATTACTGTATCCGTTTTGGCCATTGGAAGTCACACCTAGGTTCAGTGATTATACAACCGGAGACATTGAATGACTGAAAAGAAAAGGCACTAATTTATAAAGAGATATTACTATACCCGTTTTGGCCATTGGAGGTCAGACCTAGGTTCAGTGATTTATACAAACGGAGACATTGAATGACTGAAAAAAACGGATGGTCATGAGGGTTTAAAACTTATTTTTTTGTCTGAGCTGTTTTAGAGAAGAAAAAGGTTCATGAAAGACGGGCTGTATCTGACACCATCATTTTAGTGTCTGACCTGTTTCAGAGAAGAAAACGGTAGGAAAAATGAGTTGTTTCTGACATCATTATTTTATTGTCTGAGCTGTTTCAGAGAAGAAAAGGGTAATGATAAACGAACTGTTTCTTGTCATTTCCTTCTTTTGTTTGTTGTTGTCTGTGTTTCATTCCTGCTTTGTATTTCAGTTTGATGGACTGCAGTTCAAATTTTTTGTGGTCATACTTCAAGGGGTCTTGGTTCCTACTTTTTCCAATAAGTTGTGGGTAGTTTTTCATTGCATTTGAATTCAACTACATGTTGCTGGGTTAAGCAAGGCGTTTTAGTGCTCATCATGCAATTGTGGCTGGTTTGATTTTGCCTGTGTGTCAAATAATTGTAAGACTGATTTCTTTCATGTTGTGGTGGCCTGCATTTCAGCCTGAGACCCCTGTTTGGTGTAAGTTCTGTTGGTATTTTCATGGAGTTACACAAGTTAACTGGACACAACTATAGTATCTGACAGCACAAGATAAGCACTGTGTTTTGAAACCCAGTGATGCTGCTACAGTTACTGCAATTTTGCTCAGGATTGCCTATTTTCAAATTATCTGCACACTTTCCCTAATCTGTTTTTGAACGGATGGAAATGTTTCATCCTGGAGAAGCAGAGGCAACTTGATGACATATTTACCATGTGCATATTATAGTTAACAATTGAATCATATGAAGAATGCATGAACTACATTGCCCGTAATTAGATTGATAACCTTGAACATTTTGATTCCAAAGACTAAACAATGCAAGGACTTATCATGATTTAATCTCACTGAAGATGAAACTCAGAAGGATGCATTGGCATGTTACAAGGACTAAGCACCAATGATCAAGGAATCTGATCTTGCTCAAGAGGGAATGATGGAATCTATAATAATAATAATATGTTAGTATGCTACACCCATAAGGTAGCATTCCCTAATGCCATGTTGAATAAATGGTAAATGCTCTTTTTATTGCGTATTTGCATTTTCAATTAAGTTTTTGGTGTAAATAAATCAACTAAAGAAATTAAAGAAATTTAGAGCTGTGAAAATAAGGTTCTTTCATTGTTCTTTGTAAAACTTCACTTTCAAAAGAAAATGAAAAATCCGTTGAAATGGGGATATCAATCATTTCTTGGTCTCCAGAAGATAGCAACACATGTTTGCAGCCATGGGTGTATTGCACATGAAAGAGAGTGATTAAATTGGGCAAATTTAAACATGTAAAGCCTAACCTGATTCTAATAATTATTATCATATGTTAATTTGAGCATTCATATCTATGGTGTCAGAATGGACATCTGAACGAATGAATTGGCTGGAGATTCTGGATTTGGGACAGAGATATAGAAATGTCCATAATAGATTTGAGAAATAACTAAAGATCAAACTATCTTGGAATTTCTGGCAGGTAGCTTCGCACGATATCTGTAAGAAGAAAATATTCAGGAGTTTTTTGGCACCTTTTCTATGCTCTTTTTGATTCTCAAAGTCCACCCCTCATGCTTCACTAATCAGTTTTTCAGATCATCTACTGTTCTTATTCATGTTTCGTGTATGAAGTTACAAGACTTTAATATAACAAAAAGAGAACTGGAGACTGGAGGTGCAAACTCACTGGATGATCTTCTGCTAAATTTGCCCCAAACCCAAGAATATGATCACCATTAGGTATGTCGTGAATAGATCTTGGTACTGGAGGCAACACAGCTGCGCTGCTCACTCTTGGGTGTTCTGGAAGTGCAACATCAATTTAAGTCAGTAATTTTATTATATAAAGATCAAATATAAATTGATTTTTAATTAATATTTTTTTTTTGCAATAGCCTATGAATCCCTGAAACGATTTCTGACAGCCTAGAAACTCATTTCCTGTCTTCTAAATGTTTCTGGATGCAGAAACTCATCTGAAAAAGCTTTTGTATTGTCGGAAACCATCAGGTGCATTTGTAGGAGTTTCTGGAAACTGGTTGCACAGTTTCTCAACAGATCTGGAAACTGCTAGAAACTTCTAGTGGTTCCGGTCTTTTCCTTTTTATTTTTTGTTTTTAAACTTCAGTTATAGAAAAAAATAAAAAACAGACAATCAACTAACCCAGAAAGTGAAACTAAACCATAAAAAAAGAAAATAAAAGCCATTAGTGTCCTTGCACTCGCATAAAAGGATAGAAAAATTAAAAAATTGTTTTTCACAGAGAGAACAAACCAGTAAACACAAGAGTGCACTTCAGAATGGGTTTCCTGTTTTTGGTTAGAGTTTCTACAGCAGGAAGGAGGATTTTCTATAGAAAATGGCGTAGTTGTCTCAGGCTCTCAGCAGTGTGTTAGAGGATCAGGTGGTTCACATTCAGCTCTAAGCTCAGCAGGAACAAGTGTGGATACAAGGATCCAATTGATGAAATCTTTTTACCATGGTGAACGAAAAAGTCAAGATCACTGTTGCAGCCACTTATACAAGTGCAATTTTAACAAAGGATTTTTTAGGTAGCTATGCAGGAGTAAAGATTTGTTTACTCTGAAAAAGGGCAGGGAGTCAAAGCTTCCTTGAAAATTCCCAAGGACATAGGCTGCACGATGAAAGCTTGCCTTTTGTTCCACAGCATAACAATGAAGAAGTATTTTTTGGGGGATTTGGGGAAATCAAATCAAACAGACACCTGTCTGCAACATTTGCGTTAGGAAGCACTGGTAAAAATGTTCATAAAAGTTCTGCTGGTAAAGCACCCCATTTTGTCACGGATATGCATAGCATCCCAAATGTAAGAATCACATTGATTGCTAGGGCCTTGGTTCGCCAGATTCAAGAGCACAGACAGGCTTGAATGACATATGATTAATTGATTATAATGAATTGTTGGACAGATAGGAGACGTCGTCCCTTGCTAAACATAATTGTGAGTTTTTGTGAAGGCCATCTTATTAAAGGCCATTGGTTCCTATTGAAAAAGAAAATTTCCAATTTGAGATCCCTAGACATGCAATTGAGGTGGTTGGAGCCTCAAGTATGGTTCATGTGATTACAGAGGTGATCCTTGTTTGTCTTTCTGTAGGTTTGATTATGGAAAACCAATACTGACAATTGTTTTGGACCTCCTATATGGTTCATGAATTGAACCAATCCCAACTATTGGAGAATAGTTATAGCTCATATAATGAACGATGCTTCTGTGTTTGGACAGGGGCATGGGATAATATGGTCAATTCAAGGGACCATGAGGCCAATCAAGGTGTTGTCAAGGTAATCGTGGGTTACGGTGTGATAGAAAGGCCTTGATTCAATCGAGGGGCATCTTCCTTCAGTCGATGTGGGATGGATCGATGCATATATGTACGTATTAGGTTTGTACTTATTTTGCATTCACAGTGTATCTAACCACGTCTGGATGGTAGGCTTGATTCAATCGACGGGGGCTGGACACAGACGTACTATGTATATGATTATCTGCATACACACAATGCGTATTTAACCAGGCTTAGGAATATTTGTTTGAAGTCTCGATATTGGTTGGATGCATAATGTTTTTGAAAACATGCATGGCCATGACAGGGGAGGTGGATGGCTTGCAGCAATCTTGGTGGCCAATCGAGGAAGGTGGGGTTGGGGTAATTGTGCCTATCAGTCCCTATGGTTATATTTTTTTGGATTGTGACGTTGTTCCTGGCATTACCACCTTAGAGCTCGTTGTATAGCACACCCCAACAGTCAATCTGCAGGCCACTATAAATGTTTCTCTGTAACCAGCATGCATAATTCGAAAAAGGAAAAAAAGAAAGAGGGAATACAATTCTATATTGACATATGGAGGTGAAATTTCACGTGTTAACAAGAATGAATTCCCTTGAAGAATACCGTGTCAAATCTTGAAGAAATTAATCAGTCTGCAATGGATGTACATCCTAAAGGTTGGTAGTGTCAGTGGGAGTTCTGCAAAACTATGAGATTTGCACCCAACAAACTTTTTCTGAGCTATAAATTTTCAAACGACGTATTACCTAATCAGACCAAAATAGCCAAAGTTTTACATGAAATCTGGAAATAAGTATAGCACGAAACTAGATGAATGCATACTTCCTACCTTTAGAACTATTTCTGATTTGCATGCTTCCGACTCTGAGGATGAAAGGCTTATTAAGTCGTTGAAACTTAAGGTCGAATGCTAGCAGTGTAGATGTCGATCGGCCATTTGAACAGGGGAATGATTGGCCATTTGAGCAGAGAAAAGTTTTCTGGAGTGGAAACGCCATGGAGAAAGCTGGGCTTGTTTGTGATATCTGAACACATGGATATCTGGTATGCAAGGTGGTGTGTATATATATATATGTATGGGCATGTTCATGGTTGTGACTTGGCCGAGGCAAACTGCCACATGGAAAGAAATGGCAAGGACCAGATGTGTGACTGGGCATGTAAGCGCCTTATCCCGCCCCCAACTTGAAACCAATGGCTTGAGGAGCCTTATGCGAGGGAACTCCTTACGTAATCTCCTCGTAAACTGTAACGAATCGATATTCATTTTATTTTTCCGTGTCAACTTCGTCTAGAAAAGCCGCTTTTGATGGTGACTGTGATTTGTATCCTTGCCTTTTGCAGAATATTGATGGGAACTGTGACGTGTATCCTGGATATGGCGTCTTCGATCGTGAAGTAAGACAAATGAGCGTGTTCATTGGATAAGATCCAGAGAAAGAGGGGTTGACTTGATCTCTATATATGATAAGTGTTGTTTTTCTTTAAGATACGTGGCGTTCTCCTTAAGCTCATAGCAGGACATTTACCATGGCAGCATTACCCTTCTTTGAAAAAGGCAGAAAATATTGGCCATCTCTAATAATTAGAAGTTTTTGGCTGAAATTTGTTCAAATGGTGATCTTCTGTTATTTGAAATTGGTTTAATTCACACTTGTGATTTCAAAAAATTTATGTGGACTTTTTTTGGCTGAAATTTCATCGAACAATACTTGGTTAAATCATGATCTTCTGTTATTTGAAATCTGCCGGATTCAAATTTGTAATTTCAAAAAATTTATATTTAAATCTGAACAATTTAAACCTGCAGAAAACTCCAAAATATCTAACAAATCGACTGCGGCCAAAACATTCCATTTTCTGGGCGGTTAATTTATATTTAAACCTGCAGAAAACTCCAAAATATCTAACAAATCGACTGCGGCCAAAACATTCCATTTTTTGGGCGGTACGAAACGCTTCAGAGATCTTATTTCAGGGACTTCCACACAGATAAAGACAGGTGCAAGCACTGGAAGGGGGAAGTGAATACGGTACAAAATCCTTTGGTGAGGTCATTTTAGGCATTTCCGAGAGGATAAGCATTAACATGGGAAAGTGACTTAACAAAGGAATCCATGTGTTTTGAGTAGAAATTCTTTCTTTTAATAAAGATTAAAAAAAAAATTGGATATCCGTGATTTAATAATCTTTTTAAGAAAGATTTAGGCACTAAGTTATAGATTGCTTGATTTAGAGAAATCTTGAATATGAAAATTTTCCAAATGAATTGATAAAATCTAAAATGAGGTAGATTTTTGAAATTTAAAATAATAAATAATTAAATCTAAAATGAGGTAGATTTTTGAAATTTAAAATAAAATAAATAATAAAAGATCTTATTTATAGAAATTTTGAATATGAAAAAATTTAAAAATGAATTGATAAAATTTAAAATGATGTAAATTTTTGAAATTTAAAATAATAAATAAATAAAAGATTTTATTTATGGTTTCAGTTCATTTTAATTTAGTTTTTTATTTTAGATTTAGGTTGTTATTAATATTTACAAATAAATGAGAGAAGTGTAAGTAATGAATTCTATATGGATAAGAGAGAAATGTAAGTAATGATTTCTTTATAGATGAGAAAGAAGTGTAAGTTTCTCAAATGCAAGTTCCAAGAAGTTGAAAATTAATTTTAAATTATTTTAAATATTTTAATATGAATGTAGGAAGCGATTAAAATGTTTTTGAATTGAATTTAAATCAATAGAGGAAAATTGTACCCAATTCAATATTTAATCAAACTTTACTTATTTTTATTTTTATTTTTAAGTAATTGAAAGTTTTTTTTAATAGTTCAATATAATAAAAATGATATTTAAATATTGATCTAAAATGTTTTTATGTCAATTATATAAAAAGTACTAGAAAGAAAAAAATTCTTATTTTGAAAATAAGTGCTTTCCACATTTGAGTATGAGGGAAATATGTAATTTGATTATTGTTTAAAATGGAGGTGACATGTGGTATTTGAAAAAATATTTTAATGTTGACCATGAATAAATATTTCAACATTTCAAAACATATAGAACAATTTGTTGGTAGGAGGGTCTTTTCCCATTATGGAAGAGGAGGAGATTGATTATGAGAATGATGCCAACTATCATCAAGATATATTCTATTCAAACTGTGAATTTGTCATAATATAGCAAGATAGCCAAGCATGCATTTTGAAAGAATCTGGTCCTTCCAAAATGTTACTTGGCATTCCTCTCATGTTTGGTTTTGTCGAGCCCTAGGTGCAATAGCCCTACGTGGGGTGGTGAGGGTTTATTGTGCTCTAATTTTTCTTCGACAGTTTCTTACAACCCTTCTATGGCCGTAATTCCCTCTATGGTGTCCCTTTTGTCTCCCCATTGTGGTGGTGCTACTTAGTCTTAAGTCGAGTTAGTGAATCCAGTCCCCTCAATTGCGGTGGTTCGAGTTAGTGAATCCAGTCCCCTCAATTGTGGTGGTTCCCCCTGATGTGCTTGGTGGTATTTTCGAAAGGAGTTGTGTTAGAGTTCAAAAGGTGAAGGTCCTAGTGGTAGTAGGAGAAGATGTTAGTATATTTAGCATCCCGACTCTACTTGGAAAGATGACTAGGGAAGATTTTGTGCCAAAATGTTGCGCCCATAAGCCTTGAAGAATTTGATTTCCACTTGCTAGGGGGAGTGCTAGTAGGTGGAATTAGTGATGTAGTCTAACCCCTACCATGAAGTTTCATCTATCTTGTACAACCCCATCAACCATGTGTGAGTCCTTCGGCCAAACCACTGACATGTTTCAACTGCCACTATCATGCTTTTAGTAATCAAAGTAGAGTAATAATTAGAAATTTAAATTCTAGTGTCAATAATATGCAATTGATCAATGCAAATAATTCATCACATAGGTGCATCTACATGGTCTCCTGCCACACTCAGTAATCACTAGTTATCTACTCATAATGTAATTAGTCATTGACATAATTACACATGCTAAATTAACATTATGACATAATCAACATAATCGCTAGTTGTAAATAAGAAAGCAATCCTCCTAATATGTGAACAATACAACATAATGATTTCATCAGCATGATTACACAATCATCAAACGAGTCCATCATATCCATCATCATAACCAAATAACATCAAATTGGTACATCACAATTATTATCACATCCACTAATAATAAAAGTAAAATAATTAGATCATTGACCTGAGGCCCTCAAAGAATAGTGTATGAGCCATAAGGCTATATCAAAGTTAATGTAATATCAAAGTTAGTCAACTAGAGTGGGGTACTACATACACCCCCTCTTGATAATAGTCTTTGTCCCAAAGTCCTAAAAATAGGAAAGGAAGACAATGACACATCTCCTCAGCGTCCTCCCAAGTAGCTAAACTGGGACTAATATTGTCCCACTTGACCTTCACTTGGTCCACCAATTGTTGCCTAAGTTGTAGAGTCTTTTGGTCCAACATGCGAACCAACTTGACCATCAGCATGCCCTCATTCGAGATCTACAATCGACTCACATTAATAACATGCAAAGGATATGAATGTACAGACATAATACAAACACATGAAACACATCGTGCCTACATGTTAATGATGCAAGTAAAGCAAGCTATATGCCACTGATAGTTCTTCTCGATGACTTCAAATGGGCCCACAAACCATGGAGACAACTTTTCTCCCTTCCCAAACCTTATGGAGCTCTTTTGAGGTCTTACTATAAAAAAACACCGTATCTCCCAATTCATGGCTCTAGTCATTTCAATGAGCATCAATGTAGCTCTTTTTTTTTTATTATCTTGTGCTTCTTTTAGCCTTTTCCTTGATCACCGTCATTTGCTCTTCCATCTCTTGTACTACTTCGGGTCTTATTAATCCTTGATCCTCTATACCATCCCATCTGAGATGTGTTTTGCAATGCCTCTGATATAGGAACTTGAACGGTGCCATCTTGATTGAACTCTTGTAAATGATTTTGTAGGAAAATTCCACTAATGGTAAAACCTCCTCCCATGTTTTATGTTGGTCCATCACATACATACATAACGTGTACTTGATATTTCATTAATCCTTTTAGTCTAACCATCTATTTTTAGGTGATAAGTAGTGCTGAAGTTTCACTGGGTCGCCAAGGCTTCTTGGAAACTAGTCCAAAATCTTCGGTAAACACTTCTACCCTATCTGATATGATCTTCCTTGGCACTCCGTGTAATCTCACAATTTGATCAATGAAAACTCTAATGATCTTAAGCGCCTTATATGTAGTCTTAACTAGTATGAAATGGACACTTTTGGTCATTGTGTCCACTACTACAAATATAGTGTCATCTCTCCTTACTATCATCAGTGGTCCCACAATGAAATCCATTGATATAACTTCCTACTTAGACTCAATTCTTTAATGGCTTTGTAATAACCTTGTTAAATGTTTGTGCTCACCCTTTACTCATTGACACTCTAAAGACCTTGCCACAAAATTTAAAATGTCCTTCTTCATCCCCTTCCAACAGAATAGTGGTTTTATGTCAACACTCATCTTCTTAACACCAGGATGTGCGATGTATATTGCTCAATCAACTTCACTCAAGATCAGTTGGCACATTTCTTCATTTGATGGCATGTATATCCTTCCCATCGAATTATAGTAGCCCATCGCCATCTAAATACTACTCATATTTTGGAATCATCACATCATACTCCCTTAAACTCTGGCTAACCTCCTTGTACCAATGATCCAAATTGGATCCTAGAACACTCTCTAAGTTTTCATGAACTCTTTAAAAATCATGCCAAGTTTCAAAATCTTATAAAGGTCAAGCTTATCAGAGATATCCTCGTAACAATTGCAATTTGTGATCAGCACGGAGCAACGAGAATCGTGGTCAAGCGTGTAGACCGTCGGCCCATGGTAACACGCGCTATCGCAAATTAGCAAGTCCAGAGGAAATTTCGAGAAATGGGGGTAGTTTCTGATATGCGATTAGTGACAAAGAGCAAACCCCTCAAAGAAGGAAAGGCCGCAAGCCCTCGGACTCGAAAAACTATAAAATGCAACGGATATCATTCCGATTATGTGGAAGCAGGATTCCACAAAACCGGAAAAATATCGGAGGGGCTTCGAGCGGTAAGCGGTTTCAACCAAGTTCCACCTGATGCCAAATAGTGAGTGCCCCACTTCCAGCGAAAGAGAGAGAAAAGCATTCACATCGGATGGGAAAACATCATGCTACTTAGTCGTCCGATATGAATGACGACCGTAGGATCTGGGCCCCTTAGATCAACGACGAAGACGCGTTTCGATGGATGACTGGATTTGACAGGGTCAACACGAAGAGTTGTATAAGATTTGAAGTCCGATATGGACAATGCGTTGGCAGAAGGTCGTGTTTCGCGGGCATTCTTGGAGTTAACAGAATAAATGGTCGTTTCGAATATGTCCAAGAAAACTGACACTCATCCGTTATGAATTAGGTGGCCACCTCCCTGTGAGGCGTTATGCAGTGACTGATTACGCAGGATAGAGGGATTCAAATGGACAAAGGCAGGGGAACAGGAAACGAACAGTCAGGAAGCAGATTGGCTTAAAAGCCACAAGCTGATAGACAAAGCGGCAAGCAAGTTAGAAGCAGAGACGAGAAGCCGAGCTGACCTGCAAAAGCAAAGGCAACATCGAGCTAGAGTCAAGACAGAGACAAAGAGAGTCAGAGAGTCTGCGTGCTCCAGAGAAGGCTTGAGAGATTCAAGCGCACTCCTCTGTAATGGCTGTCATGTATGAGTCTCAGATTGGGCTCATACTACTGTGACCAATAGAGGTCAAGAGTTTAGTGAGGAGAGTCTCTGTACTCTAGAGACTTGGGAGATCCAAGTATAGTCTTACTGATTTGTATCTGCTGTGTGAGACTCAAATTGAGCTCATCGTTGTAAAAACTCTGCTTGAAAACATAATAGAGAGGCCACCACTGAAGGCTAGACCAGGAGACGTAGCCCAAGAGTATTGGGTGAACTCCTTATTAAACTTGTTGTGTTTATATGTGTTGCTTGTTATGTTTTCTTTAACTGCTTCATTGCCTGTGTATTTCAAAATCTTATCGATATGTTGCATAAAATAACATAGGCACATCCATGCACATGAGTCTGTAATACCTTATTGTTTATCTTGAATCAATTCCAGATCAAGTGGTATCAGAGCTTTAGGTTGCTAAGGTTAGACAAGCTTGTGTTGGATTTTTTTGTTGAATGATAACTAGATCAAATCTTAAATTAGGAGAAGGAGAGTTGGTTGAAGCTAATCCAGAAGTTGGAAGAGTATATCCTAAGAGGAAAATGTCAGAAGGAAGTCCCTTGGAATCAAACTCTTAGTTCATGGACAGTTTCATGACCATGAGAGCCATGGTAGAAGAAATGTATAGAGAATTTAAGAGAGGTAGAGGTGAAGAGTCATCAACCTCCAAACAAGATAAAGGAGTAGAGGAACCTCTTCTAGTTGCCCACCCAGAAGGCAAAGGAAAAAAAGAGAAGCCCTCTCCACCATCTCCCCCATCATCACCTTCATCATCATCTTCTTCACATAAAGAAAGCCCTAAAAAAGAAAAAGAAGAAACCTTCTTTGATTAAATTAGATGTGAAGTTTGATTTGCTAGTTTATGACGGAGAATTGAATGCAGAAAAGCAAGATAACTGGATTAGATAGATTGATGTATATTGTAGAGTGCAAAACATTGATTCAAAAAGGAGAAAGATTCAGCTGGCTAGCCTATGCTTTGGAGGCACTGCCCTGATATGGTGAGAAGGCAGGACACATGCTGATTTGAAGAAGCATGGTAAATTCTTTCTACCTGGAATGAATTTGTTTCTGCAATTAAAAAATAATTCTATCCACTAGCTTATATGCAGCAAGCTATGATGAGTTGGCAAACTCTTCTCCAATTGAAAGGGCAAAGTGTACAAAGTTACACCCAAGAATTTAGAAAAAGAGCTTTGATTCTAGGCATCTCTTTAGACTCACCTAAAACTTTGCTGAAGTATATACGTGGTCTACATAGTTATTTGAAACATACCATTATTATGTTTAATCCCACTAGCATAGATAAGGTATTTGTTCAGGTTACACATCTAGAGGCTAGAGGCAAGAATGTGAACCCAAAAGTTGGGGGATCATCAAAACCCACTGCAAGTAAGAACAAGGAAAAGAGAAAGCATACATGGAAAGAGAGGAAGGCAAATGATATACAAAAGACCAAACCTTCATGCACTCACTGCAAGAAGGATGGGCATGATGATGAACACTGCTGGATTCTGCATCCAGAGCTGAAACCCAAGAAGTATGATGGCAAAAAGAAGACTGCTGCAACTATTCAGAAGGATTTAGGGTCAGACTCAGGGGATGAAACAATAATCACAACCATAGGTATAAAAGGTTGTCCGCTTTAGAGAATGCAGAAATCAAGAAGCAGGTACATGAGCTACTCGAGAAAGGGTTCATAAGACCTGGCACATCACCATGTGGGTCTTCAATTGTCTTGGTGAGAAAGAAATATGGCTCATGGAGAATGTGCATTGATTACCGAGCACTGAATAAGATAACGATAAAAAATTGTTATCCCCTTCCTCGCATAGATGATCTATTAGATCAGTTGAAAGAAGTTTACTTTTCCAAGTTGGACTTGCATAGTGGCTACCATCAGGTCAGAGTTGCAGAACAAGATGCATGGAAAACTGCTTTCAAAACAAAGCAGGGATTGTATGAGTGGTTGGTTATGCCTTTTGGCTTAACTAATGCTCCTGCTACTTTCATGAGAGTAATGAATGATATACTCAGGCCTTTTATTGATGATTTTGTCATTGTATATTAGATGACATTCTTATATTTAGTAAAACATGGGAAGGACATTTGAAGCATGTAAAGTAGACTCTAGATGTTTTGAAAAGAGAAAATATTTATGTTAAGCTATCAAAATGTGAATTTGGCAAAACATCTTTGAATTATTTGGGTCATATATTAGGGGGTGGTGAATTGCAGATAGATTCCTCTAAGGTTGCTGTCATTGTAAACTAGCCTAAATCCAAATCTGCTACAGAAGTTAGAAGCTTCCTAGGAGCAGCACAATATTGGAGAAAGTTTATTTCTAACTTTTTCTTGATTGCAGCTCCCTTACATGCTTTAACATGATTGAACAAGGTGTTTCAGTGGGGAGGCAAATAGCAGAAAGCCTTTGACACCTTAAAAGAAAAGATTAGTACAACACCTGTACTAGCACTGCTCAATCTTCAAAGACCCTTTGATATTGAAATGGATGCCAGTGACTATGCCATGGGGGCAGTGTTGATGCAGCACGGTAAACTCATGTTATCATTCTGAGACATTTAATTCTGCAGTAGTTAATTATCCCACATATGATAAAGAATTGTATGCATTAGTACAGAGTGTGAAAAAGTGGAAACATTATCTAATGGGCAAAGAGACAATTATTAATCAATGAATGAATTGAATTGATTTTCATGAGCAAATGAGACTCAATAAGTAATACAAAGATATTTACAAAAATAGAAACATCAAGTTTCTATTAGGAAATAGAAACAACCAGTCTCTTCTAAGAAACTGCTAATACGATAAAAATAGAAGCAACTAATAAGAATGAGCATTAAACACTAAATATTATTATTCTAATACCCTTCCTTAATGCTCAATCTATTTACAACACCGATAGACCTTCTGAATTTTACAAATTTATCAGGACCAAGGGGCTTGGTGAAGATGTTTGCGCGCTGCTCCGTAGTGGGAACATATCGCAACTGAATGGATTCGTCTTCAACAAGCTGGCGAATGTAGTGGCAACGAGTTTCCACATGCTTTGTTCGTTCATGAAAGACTGGATTCTTGGCAAGTTTGAGCACTCCCTAATTATCACAGAACAAGGGAGTAGGACCTGTCTGGGAAACATGCATATCCGCAAGCATACGTCAAAGCCAAACTGCCTCACAAGATGCCTTAACTGCTCCTCGATACTCTACTTCTGTTGAGGAGAGAGCCACTGCCTACTGCTTCTTACTAGTCTAGGTGACAAAACTAGATCCTAGACTAAAAACATACCCAACTGTAGATTTACGGTCATCAACTGAACCGGCCTAGTCAGAGTTTGTGTAACCACTGAGTATAGGATCAGAACTTCGAGTGTACAAAAGTCCATAATCAGGAGTGCCACGCACATAACGCAACACACGCTTCATTGCTATCCAATGATCAGCCTTAGGAGCTGACATGAAGTGGACTGCAAAACTGATGCGAGGTCTAGTGGTAGTAAGGTAGATGAGGCTGCCCACTAATCGCCTGAATAAAGTTTCATCCATAAGGGGTGAGGCTGACTGAAATGAAAGTTTGAGCCTTGGTTCCATAGGAGTCATGGCAGGTTTGCAATCTTGCATTCTGAATCTGTCCACAAGATTTTTGGCATACTTGGACTGAGAGAGAAAGATGTTGTTCTCAGTTTGCTAGACTTCAACCCCCAGACAGTAATGAAGGAGTCCCAAATATGTCATATCAAAGGTGCTGCACAAATCTTGTTTGATCCCATGGATCAAATGCGCTGAACTGCCAGTAATGATAAGGTCATCCACATAGACAACCACAAACAAAATATCATCACCAGTATGCTTGATATACAGGTTTGCATTAGATGGGCTCCAATGAAAGCCATGATCTGTTAGGTACTGATCAATTTTCATGTACCAAGCCCGAGGAGCTTGTTTCAATCCATAGAGCGCTTTAACTAATCTACACACTTTCTGTTCTTGACTGGCAACCTTGAATCTTGGAGGCTGCGTCATGTAGACTTCTTCCTGTAAGTCACCATTTAGGAAAGCACTCTTTACATCCATCTGATGAACTTTCCAATTGAACTGAGCTGCGAGGGCAAGGACAAGCCGTATGGTACTCATCTTGGCTATAGGAGCAAAGGTCTCCTCATAGTCGATGCCTTCCTTCTATGAGAACCCTCGAGCAACAAGACGAGCTTTATACTTGTCTAGGGTTCCGTCAACTTTATATTTCACTTTATACACCCATTTGCAGCTAATGGGATTTTTCCCTGCAGGAAGATTGGAAAGGGTCCATGTGTGATTCTTCTGAAGACTTTGGAATTCGGCTTCCATAGCTTGTTCCCACTCAGATGTACCCTTAGCCTCTAAATAGTTTTGAGGCTCAAAAATACTGTGCAGGTTAGCCATAAGAGCAAAATTTACGGTAGACTGTTGTTTGCTCTTATGTCTAGAAGTTCTACCTTCAAGGAGCTCATTATCCCGGAGATCACCAATGGTTTTAGCCCACCATTTAGGCCGGAGAGTAGAGGAACCAATATCAGGAGGAGGTGGAGAAGGCTTAGGAACAATAGGAGCAACAAGAGGAGGGTTATTTTTCGGAGGAAGCTCAGGTAGTGTATCATCAAATATTGATGCTGCATCATCCCTCCCATCAAGTGGACCTACCGGAAGAAGAACACTGTGAGGTTGATTCTCAGAACACTGCTTAGAAGGAGGAGACTGAAATAATCCTTTGTCTTCATCAAATACTACATCCCGACTGAAGCTAAGATGACCAGTGTCTATATCTATCAGCCTATAGGCCTTGTGATGATCACTGTACCTTGTCATCATGAGTTTCTGGCTTTTGGAATCCAACTTAGAGCACTTAGCAGCTGGAATCCAAACATATGCAACCGAGCCAAATACTTTGAGGCCACTGATCTCAGGCTTACGACCAGACCAAACCTTTTCGGGAGTCTTCCCTTAATAGCCTGAGTAGGTGATCGGTTAAGAAGATAGACAACATAAATACTTCTTCAGCCCAGAATTTGTTTGGAGCATTCCTGTGTTGTAAAATGGAACGAGCCATTTCAACAACCATATGGTTGCGGCGTTCGACAACACTGTTCTGTTGAGGAGTGTAGGGTGTAGTTAACTGGCGTTTGATGCCATGAGTATCACAAAAGTTGGAGAAAGAAGAAGAACAAAATTCCCTCCCGTTATCTGTCCTAAGAGTTATGATACTACAGCCAGACTCTTTTTCAACTGAGGATTTAAACTTTTGAAAGATACTAAATACATCAGATTTATATTTTAGAAAATACACCCACATCTTTCTACTGAAATCATCTACAATAAGAAAAAAACATTTGCAACCAGTAATAGAAGATGTATTCGTAGGACCACAAATATCAGCATGAATTAACTGGAGTACCTTAGATGCGCGCCAAGATTCTCCATCCTTGAATGAAGACCGATGTTGCTTGCCAGCTTGACAAGCACCACATACTCCCAACTGTTGAGTCTGAATATCAGGTAACCCTGATACAAGTCCCTCCCGAAAGCGCTGAGAGAGATACTGCAGTTTAGATGCCCATATCGTTAATGCCACAAAGCGCTGATGGGAGAAACACGAGCTGCTAGAGCCACTTCTGGAGAATCACCAGTGTCAAGAACCCTGTATAGACCATGATCCTCTAGGACAACAACAACCGTAAGACTAGTCTCCCTATCGATAATGGAGCACTTGTGCGCACTGAACACTACATCAAGCTGAGGAGAGTTCCTCATAATCTGGCTGATAGACAACAGATTAATTTCCATTCTAGGAACATAGTACACATTCAGGAAGATGAGTGTGCACCCACTAGACTGGATCTGAACTGTACCTCTGCCAACCATTGTGTACTCTTCACCTCCGCCAAATGCCATAGAATCACTGAAAGGTGAGAATTTAATAAACCAGTCACACTTGTGAGAGAAATGGGGTGATGCACCAGAGTCAATGTACCAGGCCGAAGATGAGACATGATCTGAAGACCTTTTAGCCATAAAGGCGTAAAAGGCAGATTCTGTCTGCTCGGAATGTTCTGCAACATTTGCTGTTTGATGGGGCCCTCCCTATTTCTTTTGTTCAGAAGCAATCCTCTGTCGACAATCTTTCTTCATGTGGCCGACCTTGTGACAGTGATTACACTACACATTTTTCTTCCTAGTAGGATCAAAAGGCTGAGAAGAACCTTTCTGCTGAAAGGACTCAGAACACTGATATTTGGCAGCAAAAGCATTTTCTGAGGAGGTTGATGAAGCACCACTACCAAACTGTTGTTTCCAATGACTCTGCTGCATGAGTTTGGTGCATAATTCTGGGAACTTCAGATCAACATTAGTGGAGGTAATGTAGTGTTTCTATGAAATGCTCATAAGGTTTAGGTAGACTTTTCACAGTAATGACTACCATATCTTCTTCCTCCATGGTCCGACCAATGGCTTCGAGCTAATTTCAAATGTCTTTAATCTTGTTAAGATGTTCCTGTAAAGACGTGTTCTTCCATTATGATGGAGAACAAATGATTTTTGAGAAAAAAAAGCTCTACTCTTGTCAGATGTCTCATGCAATTCTTTCAAATGTTGCCAGATGTCGGCAGCTGCCTTGCCAGAAGGGATTTGTGGTAACTGATCATCAGTCACGGAGAGTTTGAGAAGCATGACAACGTCTCGATTTCAATCATCAAACTTATCTTGATCTGTACTAGGACTGAGTTCTTTTCCCAGAACAAGTTGGTCAAGACGCCTATATTCGAAAATGGTCAACATTCTTTGTTTCCATATGTTATAATTTGTGCCATTAAAGCGTTGAATTCCTTCCAACATCAGATTGGTTAGTGAGGCCATCTGCACGTTTCTCAAGGCAAAAAAAGCAATAAAGGAGTTCCGGCTGATCTAGATAAAATCTAACAGGTGTTGGTGTAAAAATCTGTCAAATGCAGGATCGAATACTGAGAAGCACGATAATTACTGAATTGGAATATCTGAGGTTGCACCACCAATTCTGGTTAATTGGGAAGTAAACAATGGTCACAAGAACTAATATATTGTTTCCTGGTAGCTGTCCATCTCCACGAGCTTCTGAAAAAATATCACAGTACTACAAAAAAATAACACGACCCACCATACAAATCTGGAAATGAGTCACAGTAAAAAAATAATAATCTGGAAATGAGTCTGTGTGGCCCTTTTGACGAGAACTCAGACCCACCTGTGGGTGAAAACTTACTGCCACAAAATTTGGTCCGGGTGCAATAAGTAATGAACGCGGCCAAGAAGAGAATTTTAATTTTAAATACGACAAAAATGAACTAGAGAACATCGTGCAGAGTAACCTTTTAATCCACGAAAAAAACAAATTCTTTCACGCGGAAAAAAAAATATTCTGCGCCCCTGGCATTAATCGTAGATAACAAAGAGGCGGGTAGTTACCTTCTGAGCAGAAACCTGGAAAAATCCTAGGTTTTTAAGCGTCTTCATTCTGGTGATTTGAATCGGACGACATGGCTGGATCAAGATAGAGCTTAAGGGAATCAAAATATGCAACTGCAATTGCGAATTGTTAATCTCTCTCTGTGCCAAAAATATGATCGGAATGGTTTGCATGCCTTTACTTGCTCGGGTTACACGTCACACGTCGTAGGCGAAGAGCTCAGATCGCTTGAATCTATTCGGGGCAGACAGGAAAGCGTGCAAAAAAAATGCGAAAATATATACAACACGTGAAATAATGCAGTATCCTTCCACGCGTCAAGAAATTTCTTGACATCAAAGCTGACTTGGAACTTGCTGTCTGAGGGCATGCTGTCCACTGGTATGGTTGAGCATTTCAAAGCACACTGTCCACTACGTGCCTCTTGGCTGTCATGAAATTCCAGAAGTTGGAGGTTACCTAAACGATGTAAACGCTGTCTACTTTCCACGCACACTGAATTGTTCAATTCAACCACAATGAAAAATGAAGAAAAGAAATCCTCCACATAAGAGCAGTTTCGAAATAAAGCGCTAAATTTTTCAACCTATGAAAAATTTATTTCGGAAAATAACCTAAGCTCTGATGCCATAATCAATGAATGAATGGAATTGATTTTCATGAGCAAAGGAGGCTTAATAAGTAATACAAAGATATTTACAAAAATAGAAACATCAAGTTTCTATTAGGAAATAGAAACAACCAGTTTCTTCTAAGAAACTGCTAATACGATAAAAATAGAAATAGCTAATAAGAATGAGCATTAAACACTAAATAGCATTATTGTAATAGTTATACATACTGATCATCAACGACTTCGATATTTACACTCCCAAACTAAGTTGCAGCAATCAAGACACTATAGGTGGATGGGTTTTATACAACAGTTTCATCTTGTCATGAGATATAAAAAGGGCATACACAATGAAGTTGTAGATATGTTGTCCAGACCAATCATAAATGCATCTACTATACTTAAGCATAATTCAGTATTGCATGAAAGCTACATTGAACAATATGCTCAAGATATAGATTTCAAAGGTGTATATGCAACTTTAAGTCATGACAAACCAGTAGAAGAATTGGATTATCATGTTAAGGACCAACTCTTGTATCATTTTGGAAAGTTATGCATTACTCAAACCAAAAGAGAAAAGATAATTCGAGAAGCACACACTTCTCTTATCATGTCACTTTGGTGTAAGTAAAACAGTTGCACAGCTGCAAAGATTTTGTTATTGGCCCAAAATGAATGAGATAGTTTCTAGATATATAAGAGGGTGTACCATGTGTGCTAAAAGCAAGCCCAACAATAGAAAACTAGGCTTGTACACTCCACTACCAGTTCCTTCTCATCATTGGGAAAGTATTTCCATGGACTTTGTTGGGGGATTGCCTAAATCTATAAAAGGTCATGACTATTTATACGTTGTTGTGGATAGTTCAGAAAAATGTGTATTTTAATACCTTGTATCAAGCATATTACAACTGAACAAACTGCAAAATTGTACTTTCAGCATCTATGGGTTCATTTTGGATTACCCACTACTATTGTATCTGATCGAGATTCCTGATTTGTTGGGAAGTTTTGGTCAAGTCTATGGGAATTGATGGACATCCGACTGAAGAAAAGCACAACCTTTCATCCACAAACAAATGGCGAAACAGAGGTGGTCAACAGGACAGTGATCCAGTTGCTCAGAGGCTATTGCAGCAAGCATCCCAAGCTTTGGGATGAACATTTGTGTTATGTGCAACATGCTTACAACCGATCTAAACATTCTTCTACACAGAGATCTCCTTTTGAGACCTGTTTTGGTTTCATACCAAGGTCTTCCTTGGATTTTGTCTTTGGTAAAGACATAGAAGTTGATGGACACAATGATGTGGACAAGGCAACCAAGTTCATTGAACAAATCTAAGAGATTCACCAGGCAGTACAGGAACCACTGGAAAAGAGCCAAGCCAAGTACAAGGCAAAGCATGATAAGTATCAGATTGAGCATAGTTTCCAAGTTGGTGATCAAGTCTGGCTATATATCAACAAAGACAAAATGCAAGGTGAAGGTAAGAAGCCGAAGCTGATAAGGTATGGACCTTTCAAGATACTTGAGAAAATCGGTGAGAATGCTTTTCGCCTTGATTTTCCAGCTTACATGCACATCTATTCAGTAGTTAATGCAGAAAGCTTGAGACTGTTTGAACCTTCATTGTTTGAAGATCCCGAAGAGCAGGGTCAATTGCCTTCTATTGATGATCTGTTGCCTGAATATCTCAATGAGTTGCAGGAAGATACAGTTCTGGACAGGAAGGTGAGAATTACGCGCAGAGGGGATGTTGAGTACCTCGGGATTGGACTCAAAGGTTCAAAACCAAGCAGTGCAAGATGGATAGAAATTGCGCAGGTGAAGAATATATATCCTCACTTGATTGATGCTTAAAAACCAACTTTTGGTGGTCCAAAAACTTTTTCAGTGGGAAGGCTGTGATCCAAATTGGATCCTAGAACACTCTCTAAGTTTTCATAAACTCTTTAAAAATCATGCCAAGTTTCAAAATCTTATAAAGATCAAGCTTATCGGAGATATCCTTGTAACAATTGCAATTTGTGATCAGCGTGGAGCAACGAGGACCGTTGGTCAGGCGCACAGACTGTCGGCCCATGGTAACACATGCTATCGTAAATTAGCAAATCCAGAGGCCATTTCGAGAAACGGGGGTAGTTTATGATATGCGATTAGCGACAAAGGGAAAAACCCTTAAAGAAGGAAAGGCCGCAAGCACTCGAACCCAAAAAATTATAAAATGCAATGGATATCGTCCCGATTCTGTGGAAGCGGGATTCCACAAAACCAACAGAATATTGGAGGGGCTTCGAGCAGTAAGCGGTTTCAACCAAGTTCCGCCCAATGCCATACAATGAGTGCCACGTGTCCGGTGGAAGAGAGAGAAAACCATTCACATCGGACGGGTAAACATCATGCCACTTAGCCGCCCAATATGAACGATGACCGTAGGATCTGGGGCCCCCAGATTAATGACGGAGATGCGTTCCGATGAATGATCGGATTTGACGGGGTCAACAGGCAGAGTTGTATAAGATTTGAAGTCTGATATGGACAATGCGTTGGCGGAAGGTCGTGTTTCACGAGCATTCTTGGAGTTAACGAAATAAACGGTCGTTTTGAAGACATCCAAGAAAACTGACACTCATCCGTTATGAATTAGGTGGCCACCTCCCTGTGAGGCATTATGCAGTGACTAATTATGTAGGACAGAGGGATTCAAATAGACAGAGGCAGGGGAAACGGAAATCCGGGAAGCGGAGATGAACAGTCAAGAAGTAGATTGGCTTAAAAGCCACAAGCTGGCAGAGAAAGCGACAAGCAAGTTAGAAGCAGAGACGAGACGCCGAGCTGACCTACAGAAGCAAAGGCAACATCGAGCGAGAGTCAAGATAGAGACAGAGAGAGTCAGAGAGTCTGTGTGCTCCAGAGAAGGCTTGAGAGATTCAAGCGCACTCCTCTATAATGCTTGTCATGTATGAGTCTCAGATTGGGTTCATACTACTATGACCAATAGAGGTCAAGAGTTCAATGAGGAGAGTCTGTGTACTTTAGAGACTTGGGGGATCCAAGTACAGTCTTACTGATTTGTATCTGCTGTGTGAGACTCAAATTGAGCTCATCGTTGTAAAAACTCTGCTTGAAAACATAGTATAGAGGCCACCACTGAAGGCTGGACCAGGAGACGTAGCCCAGGAGTATTGGGTGAACTCCTTATTAAACTTGTTGTGTTTATATGTGTTGCCTGTTATGTTTTCTTTAACTGCTTCATTGCCTGTGTATTTCGCAATCTTATCGATCCGTTGCATAAAATAACATAGGCACATCCATGCACATGAGTCTGTAATACCTTATTGTTTATCTTGGATCAATTCTAGATCAACCAAGTATATTCAATTTGTAATCTAAGCAACTTCTCCCTTAAATTTTTCTTTAGGGGAATAATTAAAAAGATTTGAGGCCTCTGAATTAAAGCATTTAACACCATATTTGTTGTTTCATTTATGTAAGTAATATCAAAATCATATTCACTTATTAACTCTAAACATCTTCTTTGTTGGGAGTTTCAATGGTCTTTGCATGAATATGTGTTGTAGCACACAATGATCAGTCTTAAGTTCAAGCCTCCTACCTAGTATGTAGTGTCTCCAAATATTTAGTGTGTACGAGATAACATCCATCTCTAGATCATGAATAACATAGTTCTCATCATGGGTCTAAGTTTTCTTGATGCATTCACTATTACCTTTCCATCTTGGATCAATATGCATCCAAGGCCTTACTTGGATGCATTAGTGCAGATAAGAAATTCCTACTCCATGTCACGTACTTTTAGAATCGATGCAGTTGTGAATAATTTCTTTGACTTATTGAATGTCTCTTCACATTTTTCCACCTAAGTAAACTTCTTATTCTTCCTTTGGAGTTCAGTAATGCGAGTTGCTATCTTTGAAAACCTTTGACAAATATGTGTTAATATCTTGTCATGCCCTTAAAAGTACGTACTTCGTGAACATTTGTCAATGCTAGCTACTCTATGTTGGCCTCAATTTTTGTAAGATCTACTGCAACGCCTTCCTCAAAGATAATGTGCTCAACATAATGGATCTTGGATTGGTAAAATGAGCACTTGAAAAAATTATAATATAGTTGGTTCTCTCCGAGGCACTGCAAAACTAGTTTTAAGTGTTAATTATGCTCTTCTAGGGCCTTAGAGTAAATAACACATGCAACACCTACTCGAATACCTTAACTAACTTTAGAAAATACACTATTTTATTTTCTTCTAGCGAAAACAAAATGTGAACATGAACATAACTTTAGTCAATGTTTTTGGTTATATATATATATTCAAATGCCATAAAATATTTTTCATACTTATGATAATCCTGGATTTTTTTTTTAGTTTGGTTCTTGTTATTATGAAATCACTTTTGGCTAAAAATCTTAGCGAGTCTCTGTAGGAAATAAACTGCACACCCAACTATAACAAGAATCACTTTGATGTGATATGTTTGAGAAGGTTAAGTTCAAATGAATTCCATCCTGGAAGGAGACCATGCATATGTGCATGTCAAATTGATGATCTAGATCATGGAACATGGGCCTACATGGAAATATTTGGTGACTTATTTTCTGATTTGAAAATAAATATTCTAGAAGCTACGATCACTTGGAAGGCCCACTTTGTAATACTCAAGTTCATCCTCCAATATGTTCTTGCACAAAAATTACTGAATATGAAATCACAACCAAAGGTGAAGAGTGCCAATCCAAGGCAAGTCGGCAAGTCATCCTCTAATGTCATTGGTAATGAAGAAGATCAATAAGAGGGAAAAATTAATAATTAATTCCCCAAATAAACCTCATCCTCATCCATAGAAGAGGACAGTGTCAAGTTGTTGTTATGCAAAACATACTTCAACTATGTATTGAAATGTGCTTGAAATTGTAATTAAATTGTTGGCTAGAAAACTCAAGGAAAAACCAACTCTCTAATGCTTTTTCACTTCTATCAACTATTGTATTTGATTGCTATAAAAACAACATTAGGATTTTTTTGGAGGAGACTTGTTTCAAATAGTCAACTCTGATATGATTGAAGTTGAATTATTATTTATTTGGAAAAAAAACAATTTTTTTTCCTAATGATTAGGATTTGTATGTTGATGTCATGGACTTTTCTTGAAATCCAGAACACTAGAAGAAGCTTGAGGCAGGATTGTATAAAAAGCAACTCAATCATGCTCAAGAAAATCAACAAGCAATAAGGCATAAACATCAACTATGTAGGCCAGGTGTATAAAAATTTTGATAATTTGTTGCAACATGGACATGGGATGACCTAGGATTATAGGATATGTAAAAATAATGGATGAGGAACAATTGTATTAGCAACCTTCATTCGCTTTCTACTTAGATTATTTTACCGGAAGACATTATATATTAATTATTTGTATAAAATTCCTCATTTGGGGTCACTAAATTAGCAATTAATTTATCAGGAAATGAATCCTAATGTTGTAAAGTGAAATAAAAAGTTTTCAATTGTTTGTACTATTTTAATTATCGAGGCAACGGTAGTTATACTCATAAAAAGTGATAGAATTTGTATTTCATAGCAGCTCTTACAAGCAAAACCTAAACATCACTTTTAATTTTTCTTTCTAAGATTCAAATTGACTAAAATATTTTTGTACATTTGAAAAGATAGTCACGGAGGCCTAAAAACTTATATGCTTATTACAAGGTTCTAAGTGATAGTGGCTATAGGGTTCTAGGAATCCTCTTCCTTCACAAATTAGACTACAACCTCATGCATACAAGATCTTGTGTCCTACGCATCCTTGAACCTATGAAAGAAAAACACATTGCATTTGCAGGGTAAATGGCCAAAATCCTTTGGGGTTGAAGTGGATAAAAAGGAATTTAATGCCAGACCTTTCTTACCAATACGGGAGAGTGGAAATTGGAGAGGATGTGAAGGCTTGATCGACTGCTTAATCATCACCATTACTGGAGAGACTCCAATTTTTGTGTACTTGATTCAACACTGTGCAATGTTGCCATATGCCACTAGTTAAATCAATGACGACATATCTAGTTACATTGATAAGAGAGTTTACATACCAATGGTTGCATGATCATAACATAAAATATTTGAAGGTTCATTTTCAATTGTGTACTAGCTTCACTATGTGAATTACGCTCTGATACGATACTTTCCTATGATGTCATATATATATATATATATTCATTTTTATTTTATTTTTTATTAAAAAAAAATCCAAATAACAATCACCACATATTAACACAATTATTTTATATATATAGCGTCATACTCACATGTTTATTAGCAAAGAACTTGTGCATACTAAGAGACACAATTACAAAGTAGTAAGCAAATAAAGATTTCTTTTTAAAAAAATGACCATTCATTTAATAATGACAACCAACATGAGAATCATATAATAATTAAAAGTATATTTAATAGCAGTCAAGAAGTTTATAGATATACATCATATCCTTAACTTTTATAATTTGATGATTACTTACATCGATTAAGCACGTGGGAAAACTTTTGAAACAATGATACCATGCACCAAGGGAGATGGAGTCTTGATCTCAAGTCCGTTGATCCTTGCGTTCCCTTGAGGTAGTCCTTGTCACATGTGGAGATTGTTGTGTCTTGATCGAATGTTGTTGACTCACTGATTGACCTCCCTGCCTACTCCTTGGGTACTCTACTTCCCCATGGACCCCTGAGTTGAAAGGAAGTTTTACAATAGAGGAAGAACACTAGCAAGTGGAGGAGAGCACTACAACTCAAGATTTCACGCTCTAATGGCCTCCACTTCACCAAACTCTCTACAGAACTCAATAGTGACTATCACAATAGCATTAGGAAATCCAATAGTAGGGCAAAAAGGTGTCTTCTCCCATAGCTTTCTCCTTCTTTTATAGGAGGCTTCATAAATGACACTTGCCACTTTATATAAAAAATTGTTTTTATTAATCCAAAAATTTGATTATTTATTCATCCATGTGTTAGCCTCTCACCAAGGATCTCCTAAAATTATTTACTTAAATTTTTATTAACAAACATATTTTCCCTCACTCAAACATGACTCTCTATATGTTATCCTAATTATCTCTTGAACCCCCTTTTATATTCTTTATTTTGTGTTCATTACTCAAGTCAACTGGTAGCTCTCAGATTTTGTTCTCCAACTACATCCCAATTTATCTTAAGTTGAAATCCTGGATGGAGATCTTTTTGTTGAGGTTCTCTCATGAAAGTAAATTTCTCTATTTTTAAATTATTACTCTTTGATTTCATACATCACCCTATTTTCTTAATGAAGTTAAAATATCATTGGATTAATGTTTCTAATTAAACTCTATGTCTCATTTCCCTTTTGTTATTAGAGCACATACATGTTTTTGGAGTTAATACACATTATATATTTAATATTTTTCAACGTGAGGAGGGCAAAGTTACTCATTTGATCCAATTTTTATAATTCTTCCTATTCTTCCTTTTTCCAATGTTAACTCTTCATATAGTCATCTTGATTCTAAAACCCCACTTACTACATTGTGAATTAGTGATCATCATTGTATAACAATCAACTCTTAATTATCTTTCAACTTTTTCTTCTTGATAGGGTGCAAAGTTGGTCATGTTATTTAAGAATTTCCCTTTGAAGTTCCAAGGGTGCCATGTTTCTTACTTTTTGGGCATCTTATGACTACGAGGAGAAAATTTGGGTGCAACAATGGAGACCACTATCATTTCATATGTTTCCCTCTATAGTGAGAGTAATGGTGTTGGAGATCAAGGAATATGTCTTGATGCATGCCCCCCACTAAATCCTCGTGAGTGACCCAATCTAGGGCCCACCCTCATGGCATTCTGAGTTTCAAGGCAAAGGTATCATAACACCTTCTAGCATAAGTCATTGTGGGAGTGCTAGCGGGTGGAACCAGGGATGTTGTCCCACCCCTCCCATGAAGTTCCATTTATCCTATATAGCTCCATCACCCATGTGTGAGTCGTTCAGCCAAGAAAATAAATTTTGCTTGCAACCACTATCATGCCATTAGTAATCAAAGAAAAATATTAATTAGAGTTTTAAATTTTAGTGTCAATAGTATGGAATTGATCAAACCAAAGGTTATTGATTCATCACATGTAGGTGCATCCAAGTGATCTTCTACCACACTTGATAATCATCAGTAATACCTACTCATAATATTAGTCATCTACATAATTACACATGCTAAGTTATCATTATGACATAATCATTAACCGTAAGCAAGAAAATAGTCCTTAGAATATGTAAACAAGACAAGTATGCCCATCATATTTATCATCACAACCAAAATAACAGCAGATTGATACATCACAATTATTATCACATCCACTAATAATAAAAGTAAAATAACTAGATCCTCGACCTAAGGTCTTCAAAGAATAATGTATGAGTCAAAAGGCTATATTAAGGTTAATTTAATATCAAATTCAGTTAACTAGAGCAAGGCACTATGGGTATTTTTTTCAAGATTAATTTATTCCTTATATTAGATTCTTAAATTTTATACTAAGTCTCATACATTGATCTGAATACTACCATCCTCCTCTTTTCCATCGAAAACCAACAAAAAGAGAAAAAATGTTCTTCCACCATGCACCCCAAAATCTTCCTACTTCATGCTGAAGAAAGAGCTCTAATATCGCTTGTAGTGTAATTCACATGAAATATATTACAAAATTGAAGAACATGAGAAAAAATAGAGATAAGCCTAAGAAAGATGTCTTTGATCATAGAAAATAGAGAGCTAGCTTCACTTGTCTCTTTAAGGAGGAAACCTCCAAGAACAATGCTCCAAATACAATCACAGTTCTTCACAAAACATTAGATAACCTTGTACTCAATTATATATAACCATATATAATATCAACTACCTATGGGAACATTTGTAATGAAAGCCTACTAACTAGTTTGAGTTCTATTAACAAAGAGGACCCTTTTTACAATGAGTGAATATTAACTAACTATTTAATGGACCACATACATTAATAATGTATCTAAGGGGGTTAGGGGAATACCCTAATGCATTCATTGACAATGAACCTAGGCTTTAGAAAATCAACCATTTAACCATGTCAATGTCAATTAGCAATCTTAGAGCTATGGCATCTCTTGATGCACACCACATGCTTTCTTCACATTGTGGTTCAAACATAAGTGAGCCAAATAAGAGTGAAGCTTCAAGTGTTATAGTGTTGGTTATTATAATTTTTGTTGGAAATAATATTTTCTTAGGCAATTGGCCTCTTTGATCCTAGTCTTCAAGATTAATTTTGAAGTCACAACGATCATCCAATAAAAATAAGAAGATTTACATTACTCCTATTGTTTAAACCAACAATGCACTAGTTTACTTGTGCATATTAACTTTGGAGTGTTTCATGTCTGGTTGTAGACATATCACATTTTTTTATAATTATATCATCCATAAAATGGTTGCAGATGTTTCAATAAAGCACATTTGTAAATGTTCCATTAAAAAGATTAAAAAAACTACTTAGGAGGACATGTAGATGGATCAATATTACAACTATTAAAGTTGGTGAGCAAATCCCATGCATTGATTGTAGATGGATCAATATATCTAACTCTTGCTATGCTCCCTTTCTTTTTTACCTCAAGTAACAATTCTATCCTTCGTCGCATGCTTTTTATTTTGAAGTTATAGTGGGGGCTACATATGACACCTTCAAACTAGGGCTAAAATTTCAATTTTTGTTTTGTTCATAATGTCAATTCCTTTCTCACGTTTTTGTAAATGAAGGTTATGAAATCAAGTGCCTCCCCTATATTGGCTTCTTACTTGTCTAACTTTTGTCATCCATCTGTCTTGTCAAAGGATCGCCAATTGCTAGTAATTTTGAACTATAGTTTACAATATTGCTATAAACAAGGGATGGAATAGATTTGTAACCCAAATCAAATTGGTCCTGAAATAAGAAACTTCTTGGTAGGGACATCACCTCTACAATGTCACTTGTCAAATTAGAATTTAATTAAATATATTCTTACAATAATAATTCCTATATTTAAAATATTGACTAATGTTGTATACTATACCATGGCTCTCATGCTTGTCCATATTGTATTAGATTGGTTGTGTAAAGTGGTGTAAATTGATTTTGAAAATTAATGTAGCGGAGTTTTTTTTAAGAAATATATATTATATTCTATATGAGGAATATACTTGTTTTGATCATCGAGGGACTTTAAGAAAACAAAGGTTGAAGTCATTACAAAAATATATATAGTGTGATAACCCCTAGTTAACTCTCCCTTCCCCGGGCCCAGTTGTAAATAAAATGGTTATAATTAAAAATGGGTTGAGATATGGGACAAAGATTCAGAGCTGTGGGCAGGAGATTGCTTGGGAAAATAGATGAAAACTTGACTAAATTGAGGGGGAGGGGGCCATCGTTCCTGTCGGCTAGTGTTGTAACTATTCTACCCAAAAGTTGTGGCGAACCTTACAAGTGAAACCATATTTGTTTTAACAAAATAATGGTCAACTATTTACAGAGTTGGGCAGTCGTATGATAACGCACCAACACAAATAACGCTTGGAAATATTAGAGCTGTTGTGTATTCAGAGCAAAACTAACAACATCAATTTCCATCTTAGCTCTTTAACTGCACCATATCGTTTTCTTCAATATTATAACCATATCCAGAAACATTCTATATATATCAGCAACAATGTACTACAAAAGCAAGTTTAAATCAAGCTCCATATGACTGGTTCTGAATATCTCTCCAGTTCTTAGATAGATACCCAAAAATGATGAAGCCAACAATCTGCGATCATAATAACTCTGTGGATTCGAATACAACCCTCCGAACTGCCATTATACACTAATCTTGCATCAAGGAATTTGCAAAAGTCATATTGTAATACGTTATTTCTTTGTGGTTAATGGGACAAAAATAGAAAGAGCAGGTATGACATTCCCAGAAAAACAAATCAATTATGCAAAGAAGGTGCCTAAACATTTGGCATCGCTTCCAATTATGTTTTCTACTGACGGAACACATAACTATATCTTTGATATTCTTTAGTGTCCTTGTTTTGACAGAGATTTGGTGTAACGTTCTCTGTCGTCTGGCAACTGCCATTTTGGAAGTATCCCTAAAATCCTCTGCATCGTTGTCATTTCTGGTCTATTAGGGTGCTTCCGCGTCTCTTTCAACCTGTATGTACTGCATGTCATTGTTATACCATTCAAACTGGTCTGCTGGCAACCTATGCACTGTCTCCATAACGTTTTCATTTCCAGACTGTCCAACACTCATTTTCTATAATATTCAGGGCTTTTATTATTATTCATTGCTCACATCACCTCAGTTTCAATCCCACCGCCTTTTTGACCGCTCTATAGTCTGACATCAAATGCTCTATTGACCTCTTGTTCTGAGCGCTGGCTAAATAACATTCCACTCTAGCAGCCATTACTTATGTAACATAGGTTTTTCTTCATTGGCCCTAGCATATAGTGTTAGTAACGTTATTCTGCATACAATTATTAATTAATGCTCTACTTTCGATTGTTACGCTGCATCGACCTGCATTGGCCACCAGGTTAGATCTTTGTGGCAACGTCTTGGTCATTCATTCAACTTTTGAACATAATTTGGCTCGGACCACCCATAACTACTGTCCCCAAAGAAGGCAATCAATAGATACCCCGATTTTCCTTTTCTTTGTGCTATGCATGGAACTCGTAGATCATAACTTTTTATTGAAACCTAAATCCCTTGTTGAGGCAACATCCTTATATTTGGTATGGTCATTATTTGTGTGCACCGTGCATTCAAAGTGCCTATGGATATTTTCTTGTGGGAAAAATCTACAGCATAAAGTTTCATATCTTTCACCGCTAATGTCTTCGTTCAGTCGACCGTTGCCACGGTCCAGTGATCAAATTTGAAGGACAGGTCTTAATTTCATTTAGAAGGTCACACATTCAAGCCGCACTTCCATTATGAAAAGCATAAAAAAAGGAGCAATTCAATTGACAATAGTAAATTATTTTCAAATTTCTTTTTATTTTTTCACAAACAAAAAGATACTACTATGTCAAAGGCTGCATTAGTAAATGCATTACTCTTACACATGTGTGATTGAGAAATCTAACCACATAAGATTAATGGATAGCCAGGAGACCTATATCCCTGCTCCAGTTCAAATAAGGATTAATTTTGTTGGAAATTTTTGTGACCAGAACGTTCAAGCCAATATACAAGTAGCTCAATCAAATTTAAGTTTATTGCATGAATGAAAAAATTCAGTAAAATTCTAAACAGGTTTAGGATTCAACAAAAGTGTGTACGAAGGTGTATATGTTTTTGGTATCTCCTTTTTTAATATGAAAACATACCAGGAATTGGAAATCCTCAAACAAATCAAGTCCAGTATGTTAGGAAGCCTATTGAATGCCATCCTCTCCAAGCATAAATCGTGCTTAAACTTTGCTTGACAGGGGTTCGCTGAATGATGAATCTATGTTCTATCTCCAGCTTAAATCGTTGAATGATGAATCTATGTTCTATCTCCAACTTAAATCGTCATTAAACCTTGCTTTGGGCAGCCTTCACGCATAACCCAATGAAATTACAGACCTAATACATGGCCCATATTGACATCTAGTCGCTCTCAATTGAAACTACCAAATGTAATGGTATCAAAGGGTAATTGTGACATAACAATTAATAAGAACTTCCATCATATGCACAATTAGAAAAAACAACTCAAAAAAAAACTATTGTTTTGAAATGGGAGCAACTCAGAAACTGCCAAATGTAATGGTATCAAAAGGTAATTGTGACATAATAATTAATAAGAACTTGCATCATATGCACAATTAGAAAAACAACTCAAAAGGAAACTGTTGTTTTTGAAATGAGA